>VDFB02323475.1:0-297960 GCA_007258455.2 Sequoia sempervirens | reverse complement strand
TGGATCAACTTCAATTCCCTCGGCTGAAATTACATGTCCCAAGTAATGCACTTTACGTTGGAAGAAGGTACACTTGGATAGTTTTCCATACAACTTATGCTCACGCAACCATTGTAGAACCATTCCTAAGTGCCTGTTGTGTTCTTCTTCATTTCTAGAATAGATTAAAATGTCATCTAGAAATACCAACACAAATTTATCCAAGTAATCTCTGAATACACTATTCATAAGGTTCATAAATGCTGCAGGTGCATTTGTCAAACCAAATGGCAGTACTGTGAATTCATAATGTCCGTACCGAGTTCTAAAGGCGGTTTTATAGATATCCTCATCCTTAACTCTAAGCTGGTGATATCCGGATCTTAGATCAATTTTAGAAAATACGGCTGCTCCTCTGACTTGATCAAACAAATCATCAATTCGAGGTAGTGGATACTTGTTCTTTATCGTAGCTTTGTTAAGCATACGGTAATCAATACATAGCCGCATTGTTCCATCTTTCTTCTTGACGAAGATTACAGGTGCTCCCCACGGTGATACACTTGGTCTTACCAGTCCTTTAGTCAGCAACTCATCTAGCTGTGCCTTGAGTTCTGCTAATTCTGTAGTAGTCATTCTATATGGTACCTTGGATACAGGTTCGGATCCAGGAATTATGTCTATAGAAAAGTCAAAGACTCTTTTAGGGGGTAAACCAGGTAATTCCTCAGGAAATACATCAGCATATTCTCTTAAAACCGGATATTTCTCCATATCTGAGATTCCTGATTCATCAATTTCTCCATCTTCAATCTCTTGTGTACTTTCATCATCGGGGTCACCTAATTCTTCAATCTTTACTGCAAAAAGTTTGCATCCTTTCTTTTTGGCTCTTAGCAATTGCATTGCTGAGATTTGTCTAATTTTAACCTCTTTAGGTATCCCTTGAAGATTTACTTGATTTCCATAGTCATCCAAACATTTAACTGTTTTAGATTCACAGTCAACTATGGCTCTATGTCTCCACAACCAATTCATTCCTAAGATGACGTCATAGGATCCTAATGGTGTGACATAAAGATTGACTTCAGTGGTGAAACTAGGCAATTCTAAGTTAGCCTCAAAGAGACATTGGTCCACCTTTGCTCTTGTACTATTAGCATATTCTACATTCCATGATGTAGCCATGTGCCCAACCTTTCTAGACAATTTATTGGTTATACTAGGAGAAACAAAACTTTCAGTTGCACCAGTATCTATAAGAACTGAGATAGGTAAACCAAATAATTTACCTGTAGTTTCGATGGGCGTTATTTGATAGTCAGCTTGCCTATCATCAACCGCTGCATGGATCCTTTGCTGGAACATAGCCTTTTGAGAAGGCAAGGAATTCCCAGAAGTTTTGTTTGGACATTCCCTAGCATAATGATCACCTTTGCATATGAAACATCCTGTAGGTGGTCCTTTTCTTCCGGAAGTCTCTCCAGATTTATTGTTTCCTTCATTGAACTTGTTAGTGTTTCCACTATTGAAGTTGCTTCTTTTCTGATCCTTACGGAAATCTTTCCCACCGAAGCGAGATCTCTTTCCTTTTGACTTAGCAGCTTCTCGAACAGGTTCATCCTTCTTTGGAGTTTGTTTGGCCATAGCCTCGCTGTCCTTCTTTTGCTCCTTTTTCTCTTGACGATGAGAATCAGCTTTGAGTTTCTGCTCCTGCTTTATAGCTTTTTCATAGACTAAGTCCATGGTAGTTGGACCATGCATGTCTACTTCACCACCAATTTTGCCATTTAGCCCAAGTATGAACTTCCTGATGCGGAATCGTTCATCCTTATGGTAAATCGGAACATAACGAAGGAGTCTAGTGAACTTTTCCCAGTATTCATGTACTGACATAGTTCCTTGTTTTAATTCTTGAAAATCAGAAAGTTTTTGATCATAGAATAGTTGTGGCAACCACCGCTTACGGAAGATTTCCACAAATTCTCCCCATGTTAATTTCCAAGAACTTGTATCCAACTCTAATTTCTTGTTCATCCACCAATTTGAGGCTTCCCCTGCTAATTGGTAGGCTCCCCAAGCTGCCTTTGTTACTTCGTCATAATTCCTTATTTCAAAGTATTTTTCCATTTGGACCAGCCAAATTTCTGCTTCATCACCTCCCGCACTACCATCAAACTTAGGTGGTATTATCTTTTTCATGTCCCTTGACAGCTCAGTAGAAATTATCTTTCTATTTCTTTCGGCGGAGTTGGTTGGTGATTTCTCTCTTTCATGGTGGTTAACTTCATTACGTCCGTGAGAAGAACTTACAGCTTCTGTGTTATCAATGTTTAACTCTTTTTCCAACTTATCCCTTTCTCTTTCACTCTCAATATTGGACAACCTTGCTAGAATCAAGTCTAGGGTTGCTTGAACTCCTATGTCTCTTTGTTCATCATCCTTGCTTGTACCAGGTTTGTTACGCATCCTTTCGTAAGTTTTCACCATGATTTTATGATTGATTTATACATGATATCTTATCTAAGTTAGATTCTTTAACTTATGATAAAATGGAAAACATAAAAGCTTTCAAGATATAAACACACGATTTGCAAAGCAAGTTTTGAAGTATACACAAATTTTAATAAACACAGAATTTTTATTTATTCAAAAGGATTTCAACATCCATCGATTACATAGAATGACTATTAAGATAGTCAAGAGGTGAATATCCCTCAGATTCACTCTCAGAAGCATAACTAAGAGGAGTATATCCTACAGATTGAGAGTATTGCTGAAATCTATCTTTTTCTTCATCTCTCATCTGCTCTTCTCTATCCCAAAAAGGATAATATCCTTCAGATTTATCTTCGGCTACATAGTTAAGAGTGTTGTTGATATGGTGCTCATCAACAATAGGATCCATCATTTGATAGTGAGGATCATTCTCAACTGGTGGAGTCCTTGGAGTGTATCCCACTGACTCATCACTGGAAGAAATGGTTATGACCTCGGCCAACGGAAGAACTCTAGGATCCTGGAAAATGAATGCTGGGCTCGTGCTTTCCTCGGAAGGCATGTCCCTCGATAATGGTAAGGAATCAGATTTTCCCGGAGAAGTGTTGGGTAGGAGGTTGAAAGCAGCTTCCATCTTCAGTCTACCCTTTACTTCATTGATACGGGAGAGAGCATGACTGACAGTTTCTGTGTCACTTAACCAAATTGCATTTTCTTGATTGGTTCCTAGGATAGTTCTAGTGATGGCCTCATTTTCCTTCTTGGCTTTCAGGTATCGTTCGTTACCGACTACAGTCTTCCTGGCTGTTAATCGTACGCGTACCATCCTGTCACAAGAACTTCACAACATTAGATAATGTTGGACTGAGGAAAATTGGCGGACTCATAGGTTCCTAGTGTTTTAAACCTAGGCTCTGATACCACATGTCACGATCACACTTGTACAATAAATTTAAAGCTGTTAGAAGATTAATCTTTGCTTGGTAAAGGTTATTCTTTAATTGTAATTATTTATTAACTTGTAGGAATATTCCAAAGGAATCCCTACAAGTCTTTTGTCCTTTTTTTGTCATCTCACATGTGTGAGGATGGCTTATTTTTAATTCCTTTATTAAGGAATATTTGTAACCACCTCCTTAAGAGGTGACACTTTGCACACACATAGATGAATGGTGGCATTCATTGAGTTGGGAGTTACATTATAACTCCTTCTCACCTCTACTTATTGAGGTGCCTCTCCTCTCATTCTTCAAGGCTCATGCAAGCAAGCTAAGGTTGAAGCTCTCTCTCTTTGTATTATTCTTTAGGCATTTTGCCTCCATTCATAATATTGGGGTTTTTTCTTGTTTTTTCCCCTTAACAAATTCTTGTGTCTCTCTTGCTTTGGTGGTGCTTGGTTTGGCTACTTCAATTTATTTGGTAATCTCTTTCCTTCAAACAATTGCTCTTTATTAGTACTTTCCATTGCTCTTTTTATTTCCTTTCATGGTATCAGAGCTTGGTATTACTAATATTTTGTGAGCTACATTGTTGAAGGTTTACCAGATTTTTCAACACACCATTGGAGGCACTCAAAGAGAAAAAGAGAAGAGCCAAAAGTCTAATCTTGTTTTTTGTTTGATATATTTTTCTAACCATTGTGCAGGATTTCTTATCTAAATATTTCTAAGTTTTTCAAATTTCAAATTTGTGCAATATATTTTGCATGCATGATTTATTTATTTATTTTTGCATAAAAATTTAAAAATCCATTTTTTGCATATTAAAATTTTGTAAAAAATCAATTTTTTTAGGGGCTCTAACTCTAGTTCAGAAATTCTTTTTAGAAAAAAAGCTAATCTATTTTTTTTGCAAATCTGTATATTAGATCTGTAAAAAAATCCATTATAATTTGCATGCATGTTTATTTTTTTGCAGATTTTTAGAAACCCTCAAATAAAGGATTATAGTTCAGTCTTTTTAAAAAAAATATATTATTTCTGTATGTCATAATTTGCATGTTCAAATTTCTGTAAAAAAAATCAATTTCTGTAAATAAATTTGTTTTTTTTTACGGATCTAACCCTAGTTCCAATTTTATTTTATTTTTTAAAAAAAAGACTAATCTGCTTTTTGCAAATCTCTAAAAAAAAAATCTCTATATTTTGCATATTTGCATCTTTGCATGTTCAAATTTCTGTAAAAAAAAATTATTTTTTTAAGCTCTAACCCTAGTTTAGAGATCTTTTCAAATAAATCAAATAAATCTTTCTTTTTCAAACTTGACACCTTCTTACAGAAGTTTTTTTTTAAATAATAAATAAATATCTAAAACCCAAATTTGTATGCATACAGTAAATAATAAATTCAAATAAAAAAACTTTTGCAGCCCTTGCCCCTCTGTTGCTCGAACCATGGCTTTTTGTTGTAATCTTGGCCCTTGAAAAAGCTGCTAAATATCCCCTCTGGCCTGCTGCTTCGAAAAAGCTGCTAAATATCCCCTCTGGCCTGCTGCTTCGTCTCTCAAAACCCTTGCTGCTGCTTCTCCTCACACTTCACCTCTTACTTGCCTCTTTTCTATTTCCTTTCAAAAAAAAGCAGAGGGAAAAGAGGTAAAATCTCTTTTGTTTAAAAAAAAAGATTTTATTTTAAATGAAAAATCTTTCCCTCCCACATAGGAGGTAAAAGTTTCTTTTTATGAAAAATGTGTTTTTCCTCTTTTTAAAGAATCTTCCTATTTTTAAGGTTTTAAAAAAAGTTTAATCTTTTAAATCTTTCATTTCATATTTATTAGTTTATAACTTTAAAACTTTAATGTAGTTTTATTTATTAGTTTTAAATTAATATTATATAACTTTAGTAATTTTTCATAATTTATATTCTTAATTTAATTTTATATTTAAATCAATTAATTTTATTTTTTTTAAATCCAATTTATATTGATATTATTTAATTATATATCTTTTTAGATTGATTATTTTACAAATATAAGATATTTATTTTTTTCTCTAACTAAAAGGAGATTGTTTTTAATCAAAAGTGGTATTTTTTTTTGTAAGCAAATATTTACAATACTTATTATTTTTCTCATAAAGTTGTGATTTTTTATTTTTGGCAATCATGTCAACTTTAATTCCTGAAATTAAATTAAATTCTTCTAACTATCATTCTTGGAAAACTCATATATGCTTTATTTTTCGGTTTAAACATCTTTTAGATGTAGCTACAGATCCTAAATCTAAACCAGGTTCATCTGCATCCAAAGATGAAATCAAAAAATGGAATCTCAAAAATGAAGAAGCCCTTGGCCTCATAGGTATCTCCATGTCACCTGAACTTTATGTTCACATTGGGACATGTACAACTGCCTATGAAGCATGGGACAAACTCAAAACAATTTATGATAGTACAAATGAATCAAGAAAAATTCAAATTCAAGATCAACTTGAAGATTTGAGGTATTCTGATTTTAAATCTATGGATGAATTTTTATTGAAATTTGATGCTTTAAATAGTCAATTGGATGGTTTAGGAGTTAAATTAGATAATCTTAGATTAATTCATCTTATTCTTAAAAAGTGTCTTCCTAGACAATTTCAACAATTCATTACTAATATTCATGCTCAATTAGCTATTCCTTCTTTAGCTACTCAATTAACTTATGATATTTTTCGTGATTTATTAAGACAAGAAGAGGCTAAGTTAATTCAGTTTGGTACTCTTAAGTCTAATGAACATGCTTTCTTGTCTAATCATAAGCAAAATTTTAAACCTCAATCTAAACAACAACATTATAATTCCAAACCTCATTATAATAATGACAATGATCCTAGAGAGTTTAACTCTTCTAAGAGACCACATTGCACTTATTGCAATAAGGATGGTCATTGGAAAAATACTTGTTTTAAAAAGAAAAATGAGAAAAAGCCTATGAATCAAAATAATCAACAGTTTCATAACAATGGTAATCAATCTAGACGTGCTTTTACATGTAGTTTTAATGTTTCTAAACCTTTTGAATGGGTTAATGATTCAGGTGCATCTCAACATGTTACTTCACATAAAAAGTTTGTTTTTTAAATAACTTCACAAGTACTTTATTATTGGACTTGATCAACCCAATAATAGTGTACTTGTTTTACTCAATTATATTTGGAATATGAAAAGGGGATATTCATGTAGTCATGAATGCATGAATAACGTCTTAAATGACTTATTTATACTTAATAATTATTCTCTTCATAGTATGCATTTCCCATTATTCCATCACAATTTTTTTTAATATTATTATCATTATTATTTATAACTTAAGGTGGATTGATTTGTGGTTTGAGAAATTATCATTCTCTCTACCTAAGTCTTGATCTATTGCAATATTTAAAACAAACCTAGTGTTTCCTTCTCAACTACAATTATGTTGTTTTGATAAAGGGAATTTGATATTTTATTGTGTCTCATTAATATGATATTATGCCTTATTGGTAAATTTGGCTTTTTGATGGATTTATTTCATCTATATTTTTGCAAATTAAAAGCTCATTGGAGTATTTTCCTTCTTGATGGATTTATTCCATCTATATATGTTTTGCAAATTAATCACTTTATCAAGTCTCAATGGAGCCTTTATATATTTATTTTATGTGCTAGACGCATTTGCAGTATTGTTGCATAGGGAGCCCTATCTATAATGAATCTTATATTTTATCAAGTCTCATTGGAGTTTTGGGACCCATGGAAAATATTTCCATCCACTTTGATGGTATGCACTTACTTATTTATGATGAACTTAGATCTATTTTCTTAATTGATGGGGATCAAGTTCTTGAAACTCTTATGTTTCATTATTTTATTGAAGGCAATATGGTTTTTAAAACCATCTTTAGGACTAATTTTCAAAGTCCTTTATTATTAATCTTGATACAATTTCCCTTTACAATACAACAAATGATGTAGTGAGAGGAAACCTAGAACTATTATTGCAATGTCTAGATATATTGACATTTTATAATTTGGGTTATCCTTTCTTTCTATCTCATGGTTTCATTAAAAGTAAAAATGATCCAAATTTATATATTAAGCATAGTGAAAATGATATTGTGATTATTATTTTATATGTTGATGATTTAATTGTCACTTCTAGTTCTAACATTTTGCTTAGTGATGTTAAGTCTCAACTCAATCAACAATTTCAAATGAGTGATTTGAGCCTATTACATTATTATTTTTATGCAAAATTGGAAAACACCTAAAGTGTTGGATTGGTTTCTAGATTTATGTCTAAACCACAACAAACTCATTTTAAAGTTGCAAAAAGAATTTTAAGATATGTTAAAGGCACTCTTAATCTTGGTCTCTTTTACGATTCAACTTGTGATTTTTCTATAAAAGGTTATACTGATTTAGATTTAGGAGGTGATCCCAATGATGGGAGATCCACTTGTGGTTATTGTTTCTTTGTTGGATCAGGTGTAATCTCATGGAATAGTAAGAAACAACAATCTACTTCTCTTTGTTCTACAGAAGCTGAATATAAAGGTTGTACAAATGCATCTAAAGAAGCACTATGGTTAAGAAGATTACTTGAAGACTTGGGTCTACCTCAAAGTATCCTACTCCTTTATATTGTGATAATCAAAGTGCTATCAAGCTTTGGCAAAGCATCCAATTTTTCATGCAAGGACCAAGCACATTGCTCTTCAACATCATTTCATTAGAGAGCAAATTGAAGACAAGCAAATTTCTCTTTTGTATTGTAAAGGTGAAGATCAAGTTGCAGATATTCTCACCAAAGCTCTTTGTAAAGATAAATTTCTCTTCCATTGTAAAAATCTTGGATTACAACCCATTGAAGGGTTTGATGTAACCTCCCCAAGTAAAGCTTAAGGGGGGATGTTAGAAGATTAATCTTTACTTGGTAAAGGTTATTCTTTAATTGTAATTATTTATTAACTTGTAGGAATATTCCAAAGGAATCCCTACAAGTCTTTTGTCCTTTTTGTCATCTCACACATGTGTGAGGATGGCTTATTTTTAATTCCTTTATTAAGGAATATTTGTAACCACCTCCTTAAGAGGTGACACTTTGCACACACATAGATGAATGGTGGCATTCATTGAGTTGGGAGTTACATTATAACTCCTTCTTCTCACCTCTACTTATTGAGGTGCCTCTCCTCTCATTCTTCAAGGCTCATGCAAGCAAGCTAAGGTTGAAGCTCTCTCTCTTTGTATTATTCTTTAGGCATTTTGCCTCCATTCATAATATTGGGGTTTTTTCTTGTTTTTTCCCCTTAACAAATTCTTGTGTCTCTCTTGCTTTGGTGGTGCTTGGTTTGGCTGCTTCAATTTATTTGGTAATCTCTTTCCTTCAAACAATTGCTCTTTATTAGTACTTTCCATTGCTCTTTTTTTATTTCCTTTTCAAAAACTTTACAATTCATACATAAAAGTAAGAACAATATCATTTTGATTAAAAAAAAATTTCTTTTCAAAACATAAATAAGAAACATCTTTTGCATCTTTAAACTATTTCATTCCAAATGAAATTACAAAACATGAAGAGAAATATACATACATAGCCCGTAGGCTTTTGACACCAATAGAAGTAAGAAGGTCCAGGAATTCGTCCTGTCAAGTCTTGGATCATCCGTCGGGTGTTCGTGGAGGAGAAACATCACTCGAGCATTTTTCCGCCAACCACGGACTTATAATGCGGTCCCCCGCACGATCATTTTGCAATGAACGGCCCTCCCTTCGAAGAAGAGATTGGTTGGGTAACCTTTAATGACTACCAACTGGACATAGTGCTGTGATTCTACAAAACTAGCTTTCGTGCTAACGGCAAATCACAAACTAGGTTGTATTTCGGAATCACGGTGAACTGACAGTGTAGTACAACAACTAAATGGTTCCTTACACTACTTTGGCCAAAGTGTTTACGTTCAACGAAGAACATAGGTCATATGTCACATTCACTAGCCAGGTTCAACTTGACTTAAGGCTATCTTAATTCTACGCGTAGGTTGGTCTATCGGGGTAGTCCGTACCCTAGACTTCCTACAACATCTTACTACTGGAATGATGAATCTATTAAACAAGATACTACAACTGACGCCCTAATTCAGGATATACACATCCTAGGGATACAATAACTTGACTAAGTTGTTTGTATCTAGTTGTAGTATATAACTTGCAAATATTCTCGATTCAATCCTAGTAACTATTATCTATACACAAGCATATGCTCCTTATATAGAGCCATTAAATACTACGCAGATTGCTTTCCATTAAGTAATGTAAACCGTACACCAATGACAACAAAAAGCCATGAAAAGACTACATACATGATACTTTTTATATCACAACTTATCACATGTTTAAGAAACTGTTATTCTTTTTAATTCAATCCTAAGTCTACCAGACAATCAAACTCTTTCCTTTCCAGCCATGACTATAATTCAGAGACCTATCAGATTACTCTGGAATATTAGAAAAATATGTAAAGTAAGAATTTAGCATGCCTGATTTAGCTTTCCAGAAGTTTGGAAGGTAGCTCCTTCACTTGCCTTCACTCAGATGGCTTTCAGCTTGATTCTTGAAACAAATACCCAACACAGCAAACTAGCAATTCCTGATTACTCCTCTCTTATTCAGAGATTACTTCAAACTAGCAATTTCAAACTACTGCTCTCTTGTTCAGAGATTACTTCACATTAACAGAATAAACTTAACAATTTCCTTACTAAGGCGAACTCACTCTTTAGCTACAAAATGCTCAAGGAAAACTTGATTGTAAATTCGTAAGAATATGAGTGCCAAACGCAGGTATTTATAGTTTTGATTTTAAAACTGACTTCCTTCTTCTATGGCGCCAGAACTGCCAGCAAGCTGAGGAATGTTTCAAACTAGAAACGTGTTGCATTAAGGTGAGGGTTTCGACCTCCATTTTTGACAGCAATGGTGTTTGTTTCAATGCGAAATTGTTCAGTTCGTTAAAAACGCGACAGCACTTATTCTGGTGCGTTTTTGCTGCTGGGTTAGATGACAGGTTTTCATTTAAGACTTTTTCCTTGCTCTAATGGCGTCCACCTCCATCTTTTGCTAAGTATGAATCCGTTTGACAGATTCCAAACGTCTGCCCTAACCGCGCGAATCTCCTGCGCGTTTTTCTATTTTCATTCGCCATTTTTTAACGGCTGTGTTCTTTATTTCAAATTTTGCTCAATAATGTTTAATAAATTTCAATACAAATGTGACGCATTTGCTGAAGGCTCAGAATTGGAGTTTAAAAATTCAAACGCAATGAAGTCTCTTTAGAGAAATTCGCGATTTGGAGTATTCTTAGAGAAATTCGCGATTTTTATTCTCTTCTATGATTTACATTCTTATTTTATAAAAATGTTTAAAATGTTTAGTTTACATTTCATTTGATTTGTAAATTCTTTTATTTAAATATATTTTATATATTCTATTAAAATATTTATATAATATAGTTTTTGTATAATTATTTAAATTATTAATTTAAATAATATCGTATACATTTTTAAACTATATTATATTGATATTTTAATATAATATTAAATATATAAAAATACTTATCTTTATACCTATACATATATATTCATTTACATTATACGTTTATATACTGTGCCTCAATCAATACTTATATGAAAACATGTAAATGTATATATATGTATTTGTATAAATTCAGAGGCAAGATATCGTTACTATATATAATTCATTCATCACGTTAGCTGTGGGTATGTATACTTGTATATATATTTATATATATTATATGTATAAGTATCCTTAAATACATTTATATTGACACACACGTATGGCATATCCATCTGCTTAATACGTTTGTATCGACATGAATGTACTTATGGGTACTTGTACATATCGTATTCGTATGTATATATGTACAAATACACATATCCACCTCTAACCAAAACTTATTACTTATAAGGTTATACTGGCAAGCATCACTTGTTTACACATTCAGAAGAAGACACGACTCCTAATGATACTAGACAAGCCTACGGATGACTTACCTTTAACCAGAACAATGACTTAGCTTACTCAGTTCTATGGTTTGTGTGTATATGTCCAGTTGGTATCCATTACTGTTTACCCGACCAAGTTCTTCCCCGAGTGATATCTCTCCTCTGTCTCGAGGTACGAACCTGTTTCCTGCAAATCATGACATGGTAACGGAAGTCATTTGCTCAAGACCAAAGTAATATACATTAAGCATTGTAGAAAGTTAGAACAACATTATTTCATAACTCAATATGCTAATTTCATTCAAGATTTACATCAAAAGAAGCATCAGATAATGAGACAATCATTTAGGACACATCCAATTGATTACAAGAACAATTCAATTTATTCATCAGAAAGACTCAACATTTACAATATACATCCTATGCAATAGTAGCTATACAATCGGGGTGTAACATTATTGCAAATAGATATTGGAGTGATAAGGAGTTTGCTTGAAAATTATTTGTCCAAATGTCTTCCTTATGCAATTGCATTTCATTTATCTAGTTTGCATGCCAAGTGTTTGTGAAAATGCCTCTTGGCTGTAGGTATGCATTTTACATCAGAATTTCATATAAATGCATTTGAAAATACAGAAAAGGTTGCATATCATCTTAGACATTTGTTTAGCTTCATTTGCATTCCTTTTCAAGTTACCAAACATCATTGGCATCAAAACAAATCAAAACCAAGCAAACTGAAACACATTACCAGCAAGTTGAAGGTTGCAAGAAAAGTGTTTGACAAAATTACCAAGGCAAAAAATCAGACTTTAAACATGTTGTACCCAAACCAAAATTTTTGCTTCACTAAGGCATTTTGCTTAATTGAGTCTTAATCTTGTTAAAGTGATGTCAGAAGGTCGTTTTTGGGCTTTTTAAATATGGAGTTTGTGTCAGTTTCATGTCAGTCTGTTTCTGAAGAAATTCAAGAAAAGTGAAAATCTGAAGGAAAATCATCAAAATTTTCTATCTTTGAAGAGGGGAGCACATTTTCAAAAGGGCACCCTATCTTTTAGGGGCTTTGGTCCTGTTTTTAGGGTTTGTCACCTCCAGCAGACATTTGTCCGGCATCACGTCAGTTTTGCAACGGGCTATTAAGATTATCAAATGGACCTGTTTCATGCAAGTTACGGAAGATATAGCGGAAAACGAGAGGAAAGCCAGAATTGGCTAACACTGGAAAAAAGAGCAGCTTTTGAAAAAGGCGCCCATCTTTTTGAGGTGTCAAATGAAGGTTTCTGACTAAATGCCACCCAAGATGTTTGTCTCACATTTGTTCAAGTTTCGCGACGCATCCGTCAGTGGGTGAATCTGAGTTGCCGAAGTCTGAGCCGGAGGTCAAACATGGGGTCAAATCTTGGTCAAAATATCGAGGAAAAAGCAAAAGAGTACTTTTTCAGAAAGGCGCCTGAGCTTGTGAGGCCTTTAATGCCTTTTTTTTTTTATGTTCTCAGATATCCAGCTTCTCCGTGTTACGTTCAGCTTTCCGTTGCTTGTCTCCGTCAGATCAGAAGATGACCTGTTAGCCTCCAGTCAGAGTTTTAGTATTATTTTGGTCAGTTCCAGAAATGGCCAAGTTTGGAGGAAAAAGAGCAACTTTTGAAAAAGGCGCCCTTGATTTTCACCCCTCAGATGATGTTTTCTGGAGAAATGTGCCTTTGGAACTGTCATGTAGAATGAAGTCAGCTCCGCAGTGAACCTGAGATCCAGTCCTGAAACTTGGTCAATCAGAAGTTATGAAGAATTTGTTTTTCGCTTTGTACGAGATGGAGATGTCAAAATATGGCTAAGTCTGAGAAAAAGAGCAGTTCTTGAAAAGGGCGCTTGGATTTTTGAGCCTTCAGATGTTAGTTTTATGATGTTCAGTCTCAAGGTACCTTTTGATCAGTTTTTTCCTTGCTCTGCAATGCAATTGTCAGCCAGTCAAACGGGCTTGTCAGTCATCTAGAATTAGTGCTCGAATAGAGGCTCCGGCGAAGGTTACAATCCAAATTTTCATCAAAATATTGGCTAAGTCTGGAAAAACGCCTTAAGGGTCAAAGTTGACTTTTCAAAACAAGTTGACTGGTGCGCCCTAACTAGAGTTATGACTTTAGTTCAACGAAACGATTTTTGGGTTGCATGCAGAAGATACTGAAGTTCATTTTGGGTTACTATTTTTAGAAGTTCAGTTCATCTGCAGTGTGCATGCATTTGCATGTTCAGTTAACTGAAGAGGATGTTGAGTTCTAATTTGCATGTGAAGTTAACTGTTTTGCATGTGCACTTAACTGACTTGCATGCACAAGTTTAACTGATTTGCATGGGCAGTTCAACTAAAGTTAAAAGTGGCGCTCTATTAAAGCATCATTTTCATGCATTTTAAGCTTCAGTTCACAACCAATCACATTCTAGGCATTCATTTTGAAGGCTTAGTTAAGCATACGCCCTAATTTGAGGCTTAGTTAACTGCCAAATAAAGAGGTGCGCTTTGAGTTGAAGAGGTGGACGAATTTTAAATGAATTTTATTTATTTAAAGACAAAAGTCATCTTTATTTCTTCATTCTTGAACAAGTCGTATCATTCAGAGCTCAAAACATGGTGATTTCTTCATGCATTTGAGGATTCGAGGTGCTATAGGTGTCAGATTTCAGCGTTCTTCATAGCAACGGATTCATTTTGTTCAGAAGAAGAATATTCTAGACTTTGTTTTCAATTTACATGCAGGTTTCATCAAATCCAAAATAGAGATAGGCGAATTTTACAGAAGCAGAGCAAATAAAACCTTCTTTCTTCTGTCTTCTTTCTTCTATTTCTCATCTTAGGTACTTTCTTCGCATGTCAAAGAAATTCAGCATATTTTCAAAATTTGATCATCTGGGTTCGCATTTTTCAGCATCAGCAGCAAAACCCATGTCTTAGATTTTTTTGAGAAAATTGCCCCGTAGCCTTCATTCTAAAGCTCTGTGTTTTTTTCTGAAGATTTCTTTGCATGTGGGCCAAAATCACATCTTTTTGAAAATCACATCATTTGGGTTTGTTCAGAATTCCATTGTGCACAAAACCCATGTTCCAGATTTTCTCAAGAAAAATTGCCCCGGGAAGCTCTAAAAACCCCTGCAATTCTCGACTGAAGAATCTTTGCATGTCAAGCTAAATGGCGTTTTTTCATAATTCTGATGTTGTGGGTTATCTTAGAATCATTTTCTGGACAAAACCCACGCCTCAAAATTTTTGGTGAAAAATTATCCTCCAACAAATATTTTTAGCTTCACCATTTTAGCCTTTCCTTGAGAAAGTTGTCAAAGATAGCCGGTTCACAAATAATGCGTTTCTTCGTATATAGCTCAACTAGATTCAAATTCAAGACCAAACCGGCCTTAATTTAGGTTTTCATCGAGCTGCCGACAATGAAGCCGCAAAGCGAACGATTACCCATTTATGGAGCCGCCAAAGTCACTAAGATACTGCGCCATTATCTTCATGAAGATGGTACCTACGCTGATCTCGAGGCTGTGCAAACTAAGTTCCAGAAGCATGTTCGTGATATCTTGATGGAGATTCTGGATCACATCTCTGTGATGACATCTAGTTTCAAGAAAGCAATTGAAGATATTAGAAACTGCCAAAAGCAGTTAAGGAAAGTGACAGAGAATTGAAGAAATAGATTATTGCTTTGGACAGCATCAAAGTGCCAGAAGACAGAGAGATTGATGAGTTCTTGGTCGAAGTGTTAGACCGAGATGACTTTGAGTGATTTGCCAGTTGGGACCCGTAGTTAATTTCGAGGATAGAATCAAAAGTAGCAGTTAACTCGACTTTCAGTCTTGAGTTCACTTGCTGATTTCATACATGCTTATCTCTTCCTTGGGATTATCTTCAAAGGAGTTAGGGTTAGGGTTTCCAGTTAACTGAGGGTAGTGCCCAGTTAACTTTGCTTTAAATAAGGACGTGCATGCTTGCACATTGTCCATTTAGGTTAAATGTTTCGGTTAACTGATGGTAGCTTTCCAGTTAACTGTATAGTTTGCTTTATTAGGGTTTAGCAATAAATCTTGCATGCATTGCAAGATTGTAGTTGACTCAAGGTGATTTTAGGGTTCCCTACACCTTTTGATGTCTATAAATAAGAGCTTTTGCTCATTTGACATAACTTTTGTGTGATAGCATACATGCTGTGCCTACCTTGCCTGTAGTATTGCTATTTTGTATCTGTTCAAGAACTTTTGCACGAGAGAGAAATATATGCTGTGCCTACCTTGCCCTCAATATTGCTCGTTTTGTATCTGTTCATGAGCTTTTACTATTATAATGAATTGTTATGCCACATAGGGTTTCATGCAATTATGATAGTGAATGCTTGCCTTAGTTAGATATAGTGGCTAGTTGATCGTAGATTGTATGCGTGTCTCGCCAATGCAATTTATTATCCTAGTTGGCTATCCTTCATGTTATGTGTTCAATAAACTCGTTCAGATTGAGCTGATAGATGTGCCACCTTGCCTTCAAGTTGAGAATCTGTTCTTGGTTATCGTATGATGTGTGTGAATAATAAACTTATTCAGATTGAGCCGATAGATGTGCCACCTTGCCTTCAAGCTGAGAATCTGTACTTAGTTTATCGTGTATTGTTGTTTCCAATAAGCCTATTCAGACAAGCAGATAGTTGTGCCACCTTGCCTTCACGTTGTGAGTCCATACCCGGCTTATCGTCAGATAATCATCCTGCTCCATTTCCTCATGCTCTGTTTTCTTGAGGAAACTGGATAGATTTAAAGTAGTTAGCTTAGTTGTAGTTAATGATCTGCGAAACCAGAAAATCCTTAGCTGCAACGTTCTTGGTTTTCTTAACCTTGTGCTTCTTCCAGCTGAGAACAAAAAGATAGAACTTAGATTACTTTTCTTTTCCACGCATTCCAGCACGAGGGAGCTTCCCCTCCTAATTTGAAGAGCACTCATTACGCAGTGTGCATAGCTGTCCGTACAAACCTGCACTCCAGAGGTGCTAGTTTTTACGCCAACAAAACATCAAATTTGTCAAGGCACTTTACAGTGGTATCGGAGCAAGTTTTCCTGCCAGCCTATTGGTTGATGAGCAAAGAGTTTTCAGACATTCCGGATCACAGCCCATTTGATATTTCTTACAACAGATTGAAAAAGGGTTTGAGTCCATTTGAACTCATGGAGGAAAGTAGCACTTAGCACATACTTAATGATCTAGCCAAGGGGCAGCAAGAGTTGAGGGAAGAAATGGCAAAGGGTAGACAAGAATTAACACAAATTCTTAGACAACTTGTGAACAATGGTAACAATGGAAATAATGGGCAGAATGGTCACAATAGTGGAGATGACAATAATGATGCAGCACAAAGCAATGCCAGGACAACTAGTAGAGTGACCCCGAGGCGTCTTATGCCTCAATTTCTAGGAGGACAAGCTGCTGCAAATCAGGAGCAGCAAGCTCATGAAGGATTTTCAGATTTCTTGAGGGAATACAATTCCTTGGGAGATGAATTTCAGGTTGCCATGTCATTGGTAGACTTTTGCAACATCAAACTCAGAAATCGTCTTAGAAACAACAACAAGGGGCAACAAAACCACAACTTGTAGCGGAAGGTTGGGAAACTTTCAATCTCTTCCTTTGATGGGTCAAGCAAATGCACAGCCATGGCTTGGGTGCAAAAGTTGGATATCTATTTCCAACTTAATCCTATGACGGAGACTAAAGTTATTAAGTATGCTACCCTACACTTGGATGGTGAAGCTCATGAATGGTGGTACCATGGGCTTGTCACTCTAGGACACGCCAACATTACATCCTACTTGGAGTTCATACAAAAGTTAATAGATAGATTTGATCAGAAGGGTCCTGAACTTCACTTCAGTGAGTTAGCACAGTTGAAGCAGAATGGTCCAGTAGATGCCTACATTTCAAAATTTCAGAGATTGGCAGTCATGCTGACAAACATATCGGAGCAGTGCTTGGTTATGCACTTTATTGAGGGTCTATCTAAACCACTACGTGGTTGGATTAAGGCTTTCAAACTTGATTCTCTAGAAGATGCATTCAATAGAGCTCGTGATATGGAGTTTTCCACACCTGAAAACAAAACTCCTTCCAAACCCTTCACTCCACAGAAGAACAAGGGTAAGAAGTCATTTCAGAAAAAGGGGAGTAAGAAGATTGATCCTGATGAGGCATACAAACAAGAATGCAGAATCAAGGGAATTTGCTATCATTGCAAGAATGCTGGAAACCAGGACATCCTTGCCTACGAAAAGGCAAGGCGCATCTTATGGAGATTGTATTGGAGGATGAGAGCAGTGAAGATGAACCTTCTCAAGAGAATGATGACAACAATTCAGATAAGGAGCAGCCTCAAGGAGAGGGTAAGAACAATGTCATTGCTACCATATCCAGTACTCCTCAATTTAACTTCTTCAGAGTTAGGGGAGTTTCATAGGGTTAGCGCATCGTAGTGTTGATTGACAGTGGGGCTACCCACAACTTTATCGATGTAGCACTTGTAGCCATGCAGAAGTTACCAGTAGAAGATTTTGAGGGATTCAATGTGATGGTTGCAGATGGTCACAAAATATTATGCAACAAGAAAGTTCCACAGTTGCCCATCACTATGGGAAATTACACAGTTACAGATCATTTCTATGTGGTGGATTTGGGAGATACTCATGCCATACTGGGAGTCCAATGGTTACATTCGTTGGGGAAGTATTCACAAAACTTCCAAACCATGGAATTGAAATTCAGGACAGCCGATGGACAATGAGTAGTAATTAGAGGGATGTTTACTGAAGCAGCCAAAGTTATTTCGGCTAGACGAATGGAGAGCATCATTTGTCATGATGATAGAGTTTGGGCAGCAGAGTGTGTGATTACCACTAAGGAGGATTCTAATTCAGGGCAGCCATATCATGTGGACATTCAGGAGCTCGTAGGAAAGCTTGATAAGGTTTTTGGGGAGATACCACTAGGAAGACCACCAGACAGGGGTTTTGAGCACACTATTGAGTTGGAAGAGGGGGAAAAACTTGTCATCACTACCCCCTATCGACACCCCAAAAATTTTAAGGATGAGATTGAGAAAGCAATTATGAAATTGCTTCAGATGGGGCATATCAGGCCAAGCTCTAGTCCTTTTGCTTCTTCAGTGGTGTTGGTGAAGAAGAAAGATGGAACAATGCGGATGTGTATTGACTACAGAGCTCTCAATAAGAAAACCATCAAAAACAGATATCCAATACCCGAGATTGATGAGCTCTTGGATGAGCTACATGGTGCAGTCTAATTCTCCAAGATAGATTTTCGTTCGGGGTACCACCAGATTAGAGTTCGAGAGCAGGATATTCATAAGATCGCATTTAGATGTTACTATGGCCATTATGAGTTTTTGGTGATGCCCTTTGGATTAACAAATGCACCTGCCACATTCTGGTCATGTATGAATCATATCTTCAACAAGCAGTTGCGTAATTTCTCCTAGTGTTCTTTGATGACTTGCTTATCTACAGTAAAACATGGGAGGACCATTTGAGAAATTTGGATGAGATAAATTTGGATGAGATTTTGACTATCATGGAGGAGCAGTCATTATATGCTAAGGCCTCAAAATGTGAATTTGGCCTTAAGGAGATATTGTATCTGGGACATGTGATTAGTGCTGATGGGGTGAAGGTCCACCAGGAGAAAATACAGGCGATACTTGACTAGCCACCACCTAGGACTCTCATAGAGTTATGAGGTTTCTTTGGATTGTGCAGTTATTACAGGTGGATTGTGAGGGGATTCTCTTAGTTGGGGGCACCATTGACAGACTTGACTAAGAAGGGTGCATTTAGTTGGTCAGGGGAGACTCAACGGGCTTTTGATAAGCTCAACGATGTGATGAGTAGTTGTCCTGTTTTGGCACTTCTAAACTTCACACAACCGTTTGTTCTTGAGTGCGATGCCTCAGGTGAAGGCATTGGGACAGTACTGATGCAAAACCGACACCCCATAGCTTTTGAGACTTGGGAACTTAGAGGACTAGAGAGGCTATATTCCATTTATGATAAGGAGATGCTCGCCATTATGCATGCTTTGGCGAAGTTCAGACAATATCTAGTTGGAGCCAAGTTTGTGGTAAGGACTGACCACAATAGCCTTAGATATTTCTTGGAGCAGAGGGATTTGAATGAGAGACAACAAAAGTGGGTCAGTAGAGTATAGGCTTATGATTTTGATATAGAGTATATGAAGGGGAAGAAGAACATTGTTGCAGATTCCCTTTCCAGGAGACCTTCAACTTCCTCACTTTCCGAGATTTCCGTAGATTGGAAATCCCTCTTGCTAGTAGAGTATTCTAAGAATAAGTTCGCTTGTGAATTGATGGACGGATTGATTTAGGATGACAGGTATCAAGTAGTGGATGATGTGATTTTCTATAAGGATAGAATCTACCTAGTGCCAGAATCTCAGATGAAGGAGAAGATATTGCAGGCTTCTCATAACAACCCCCTAAGTAGGCCACCAGGGCTATTTCAAGACTTACATATAGATCAAAGAGAGGTTCTCATGGAAGGGCCTCAAGGATGACGTCTTGAGACATGTCAGGGAATGTGTGACTTGTCAGCAAAACAAGTCAGAGCATACCCATCCAGCTGGATTGCTGCAGCCATTACCCATTCTAGAGCAGAAATGGGATTGCATATCTATGGACTTCATCACAGGTCTACCTAAGGTGCATGGGAGAGATATTATCTTCGTGGTGGTGGATTAGTTGACGTAGTATGCTCACTTTTTTGCTATTCCATCAGAGTACATGGCTCCATAGGTGGCTGAATTGTTTTTCAGAGAGGTTTTCAAATTGCATGGGCTACCCAGGAACATAGTTAGCGACAGGGATAGTCGATTCATGAGTGCATTTTGGCAAGAGTTGTTTAGATTGGTTGGCACCAAGTTGACTCCGAGCACAAGTTACCACCCCCAAACAGAGGGACAGACAAAAATTGTGAACAAATGGATCGAGGGGTACTTGCGCAATTCCATTGCTGGGCAACAATGAACATGGATTAGGTGATTGCATTTAGGAGAATATTGTTATAATACCACACATCATATGTCCATTGGGATGAGTCCTTTTCGAGCTTTGTACGGATATGATACACCTTCATTTACAGAGTTGGTTTTTGGTGAGAGCAGGGCTCCCAAAGCCAAGGATTGGATTCAGGAGAGTCAAGATATCTTGAGGGCACTCAAGAATAATCTTCAGGTGGCACAAAATCAGCAAAAGACATGCTAATAGACATAGGGTGGAGCGCATTTTTGAGGTTGGTGATTTGGTATATCTTCACTTGCAGCCTTACAGACAATCTTCTCTTAAAAAGAGCGGAGCAGAGAAGCTCAAGCCCAGATTCTATGGACCATACAGTGGTATCAGGAGGATTGGAGAGGTAGCATATGAGTTGGAGCTGCTTGAGAGCAGCAAGATTCATAATATATTTCATGTTTCGTGCCTCAAAAAGGCACTAGGTCAGCAAGTTACTTCTTCTACTGTGCTTCCTCCATTGGATGAGGATATTTGGTACTTGTTCTCGAGGAGATTATAGATACTCAATCAACAACATTGAGTATCTTGTACAAGATGATTTCGAGAACACTTCTACTTTCTCCACCTTGATCCAGAGCACGCAGGATTCTTTAGTTGCTTGGAGAAAATCTTGTGCAAGGCATGAACCGTTACACAGTGTGGAGTTTCAGCTAGATTGCATTCCACCATTTCAGTTCAGGAGGTTGAGGCTGACGCAGATTCGTTGAGTTTGCAGCCAGAGAGAAGGAGAACGGAATGCACTCTGGATGAGGATCTTCTAGAAGACTGATTGTGGGCAATAGCCTTTACTATATTTTGGGAGTGAGTGGGAATCTTTGCTCATTTTATTGCACCACTCCCCATTCTGGCAGTTTTTAGGGTTAGGGCTGAGGTGGCTTAATATTAGCCACTCTTTTGATTGTAACCCTAGCCGTCTTTTGGACTGGGCTATCTATAAAAGGGGGAGTCCCCCTCATTTGTAATTCAGTAGACATTAGAATTAGAATCAGAGCTAGAGATTGGAGACTAGAGAGTAGAGCAGAGTAGACATTTTGTAGTGTGGAGAAGAAAGAAATTTTTCCCTTTGAAAACTTTTGTGGAGATTGTTGTGTAAAACTTTCATGATAATAGATCTTTTCATTGATGGTGGAATTCATCTTTGTCATGGATAGCTAGCAAGGTCTCTTCATCCTTTCGGATTCAAGTAGCATAAAGTAGCATAATTTTCATTTCATGCAAGTAGTTTACTTTGGATGTGTGGTGTTTTATTGAGGTAGCTTCATTTCATTCCATACCACTAGCAGCTTGTTGATGATAAGTTCGCCTTGCGTGGTCCACTGGAGATTATCTTGAGTTTAACTTCGATTGTGATTTGTATACCTATATGCGTCGTTCTGATGGTGTATGTATGCTAAATTGTAATCTGAACATCTTTTGCTATCCCTTTGAAGATTGCACTAATTTTGCTGAAGCTGTCCGAAGTGAGGCTAGGTGAAATTTGGTCGAAGTCTGCCGAAATTGAGCTCCACATGTCTTGCATTTAGGATAGAATATAGAACTTCTTACCCTTTCACTCATTTACTTTCGCATATTTCTGGTTAGCTTTAGGAAAACGAACTTATTGCCAAATCATACGCACAAAATCCCCTTCAAATCATTCACCTACTGTTAACTGCAAGAAGCCTGAACAATTGTGTAAGTCCCCTCAGAAAACAGCAATTCACATCAAACCAACTGAGGGTATTCTAAGTATTTTGGAACCTTGGAGTTGAACGTGCGAACTTTCTTGCAATCTTAGTGCATCGAATACTTTGATCAAGAGAGAACGAGTAGCCTTCGTGACTATTTTGTTCGATTGGTGCGGCCATAAAAATCACATCAACAATAACATCAAAATTATTTCTCTCCAATGGCTCAGTTTGCTGCTCCAACCCAAGGTCACCACCATAGTGAATTGAAAAATCTTCATTGCTTGCTGTTTTGGAAACTTCACTATCATTGTCTTCTTTATGAGGAAGTATTATGCTGATGTCTTCGTGTAGAACTTCTTGAGAAGTTGGGACAGCAACTTGAAGAGAATCCATCTTTACCAAATCGTCAACATGATCTGGTATGGACTCTTTGGAATCATCACCATCTTCATGACCATTAATCTTTCCTGCAACATGCTCTAATTTCACTAAAAGTGGTTCCAATTTCTCCTCACATTGATTAAACAACTCCTTAATCAGTATAGCAGCAATAGGAGAACCCTCTTCTCCATGTTCGTATGCGTCCAAGAGGAAGGATTGGACACTAGGTGGAATTTCATCAGCCTCATTAATAGTGAGAACAAGAATATTATTCACAGCTGCAATAACATCATTTTCCTGTTTGCTCCAAGTGGATTTGACGAGGTAACAGAACAAGTGATCGATCTGATCATGCATTTCCAAGTCTAATAGCAAGTTACTTATCCTGAGTTCTGAAAATGTTTTTAAGATAGCAACCTTTCTAGAAAGTAGACTACTTCCAGTTTCATCAAGTTCTTGGAAACTTCCAACAATTCTATGAAGAATCTTCTTCATAGTTTCATCATCATAAGGCATTAGGGGAATCACAATTCTCATCAACTCCATGAGGCAAGAAGTAATCAGCAGCTTGGTTTCTTCATTTGAGTGTCCCAGCCAATAGGGCTGAACTAAAAGGTGCAATGTCGGTGATAATGCCAACTGCATCCATTCAGAAGGTGACTGCTTCACCTGTCTCAAACATTGTTCCAATATTTGAAGATTATTCCTTTCATCTTCCCTTGACTTACATTCTTTGTCAAGTCTGTTTCCGGTCTCAAAAAGTGTTTGTTCCAGCTTTATCTCTTCTCTGTTAGCCATGTTTATCTGCCACTTCTAAACTGAGCTGAACTCCGTTCTGAACCTCTGGTGTAGAAACTGATTTCTCTATCATTCGACTGACAACTAAACCTTGTTGGGCACATAGGATGGCAGGATCTTGGCTCTGATACCACTGAAATATTCCGAGCCACATTTTTTCAACTTTTCAATTACAATAAGCAGAGCAAGACACAGTCGTTAGGGTTAGCTCTAAACCAAGACGATGCTGAAGCAACTCTAACCAGAATGTACACCAGGATCCCGAGGTGGGCAAGGTGTGAGCATTAGTCAGAGGATCTTAAAGAAATGCTGATACAAAGAACTCTACCCAAGAATGCGCCGGTGAACGACGAGCATGTGGTCAGAGGATCCCTACCAACTAATAAGCTGAAATAACTCGACATCAAGAATGTGCTTTCCAATCCGAGATGGAATGGGAGCTACCATATGATGGAGATGCTAATAATTACAATGCAATTAAGGAAAATAAGTGAGAATGCTGAAAGTAAACTTGACACCCAGAATGTGCTTTCTAACCCAGAGTGGGAAAGGAGCTACCATAGGGCGGAGATGTAAGATATTACAAGGCAATTCAGAATGTAAAGTAATCATTCAAAACATGATAAGCAAGATTAGAGAACTGCTGACAGTACTACTGTTCAGCTTACAATAAGCAATAGAATGCCTGCAAGATCAAGGAATTAGAGCTCTTCAAATTGCTGCAATAACAAAGATGTTTTCCATAAGGCCTTTAAAACTTCCTGATGCTAATCCAAGAAGAAATATGCAGATTTCTCAAATCTGATCTGACAGACCAGCAACATGAATATCATAACCAGCAACACAGATCCCTAGCAATATGCTCATAACTCTCTCATTTCTCACCCAAATGATCTCAAATCTGATGCAATAGACCCTCAAAATGATGGCGCCTAACTTAGTAATAAGAAATGGCATCTAAAAATGGTTATTAATTACTGACACGAATCCCAAGGCACTCCAGAAAGTACGGCCTTCAAGGAATGACGAATTTGCATTATAAAATCATAAACTTCGTATTAAAATCTGCAAATATTCATGAAGGGGCGCCTCCAACAGGGAAACACAATGAGACAATACCCAGAATGAGAATGTTTAAGATTTGAGACTTGTGAGCAGAAATATACATTCAGCAGTCATGACCAGCAACTCTGGAATTGACAAGAAATGATAAAACTCAACTACGAAGGATAGGAAACCAACTATAACTGAAAAGACAAATCAATAACACTCAAACCTCTCAACTAGTTGCTGTCTTTCAAGCAAGAAGAAGAGCCAAGCTAGGAGGCCTTCATTCCTCGAAGCAATCCCAAAGCCAATCTGGCAACATAACATTCCTGGAGACAAAAGATGATTCAAAGAGAACCAATGGCTTCCTTTTATAATTTCCAGTTGACCCGTCTCAAAACCCTAATCTTCTTTTTTGAATCAAACCCTAATTCTCCAATAGGTGGCGTCCCACTTTCCCAAGCACAACTTTGACTTTTAATATCACTTTATTTCTTCCTTGAAGTTGGCGTCCAATTTATGCTTGAATTAAACTTCTTTATAAGAAATATAATTAATTTCCTTCAATGAAGCGCCACCCAAAAAGAACATCTTTTAAAAACAACTTAAAGTGAAGTTGCTAGGCCAAGGGGGTTCAATGTTAAAATATAACATTAAAACATGACTTAATTGAAATAATTCGACTTATCTCTCCAATTGTGCCCCAAAGCCAAAAATGAGTAAGCCAACTGATCAGTCTAAAGTAGAAAGCCAACCGTGCCGAAACCAACAGGACCACTGCCAGAAATAGAATTTACTAAAAATAGTAAATTCCAGAAAGTGCTCGGAATGCCAAGAAAAACATACCACTGCGAAGCTCTCTGAAAACCCAGAAAGAATCCGCCATTAAAACAACCAACCTCGAGCAAAAGCATCCTCCAAAACGTGAAACCCTAATTTTGCCACTGACTAGCCGACAACACACTGGGAATAGGCTATCAATCACTGAAAATGAAGTGCTAAACGGGGACATTCTGGCACCTTTGATGTAGGTGATATCAAAGTCATATGCCTTTAACTTACTCTCACCCACTTCTCTGACGGTCATTTAAATCTAGCTGCCCGAAATGCCTCAAGCTATTATGATCATTTTAATACAAAACTTACTGCCCACGAGATATTGCCTGAATTTAGCCAAGGCATGCATTATGGCCAGCATTTCCTTATCATAAATACTGTAAAGCATCTCTGGTCCTCGAGTTTTCTGCTCTCATAAACAATCTGCTTGTCCTGCATAAGCACCGCTCCAATACCCTCACGAAGCATCCGCTTGAGCTCGAAGGCTTCGTAAAATCTGGTAGTGCCAACATTGGACACGTAGTCATAAGCTCTTTGAACCTCACAAAACACTCCTGTGCCTTAGGAGTCCAAAAGAATGCACCTTTTTTTAACAAATCCGTCATAGGTGCTGCATGGCGTGAATATCCACTGACAAATCTGCGATAGAAACTACATAACCCAAGGAATCCTCGCAGCTGTGTAAGGTTCGCTGGAGTAGGCCAATCTACGATAGCATGGATCTTCTCAGGATCCATCCGCACTCCCTCTGCGCTGATGATATGGCCTAAGTATAACAACTCAGTCATCCCTAAATTACACTTGGATTCCTTGGCGTACAAGGACTCCCTCTCCAAAATGCTGAGTACTGTATCCAAATGAGCCAAATGCTCCTGCCAAGTCCTGCTGTAGATCAAAATATCATCGAAGAAGACGAGTACATATTTCCTCAAATGTGAGTGGAAGACCCTGTTCATGGTGGACTGGAATGTCGCTGAAGCGTTGGTTAGCCCAAATGGCATCACCACAAACTCGAAGTGTCCACAATGACAACGGAAAGCAGTCTTCTCAACATCCTGCTCACGGACTCTAATCTGGTGATATCCCAATCTCAAGTCTATCTTCGAGAAGTAATAGGCACCATGGAGCTCATCAATAAGCTCATCTATACGGGGTATGGGGTACCTGTTTTTGATGGTCCTCTTATTTAGGACTCTGTAATCAATGCACATACGAAGTGTACCATCTTTCTTCTTCACTAGAACCACTGAAGAAGCAAATGGTGACTTACTTGGTCGAATGTGACCCATAGCAAGCAGCTCCTTGATAGTCTTCTCTATCTCATCCTTAAGCCGCTTCGGATGTCTGTAAGGTGTAATCATGACGGGCTTAGCGCCCTCCTCAAGCTCTATGATGTGCTCAATGCCCCTGTCTGGAGGTCTCCCTGGTGGAATGTCACTGAAAACCTTCCCATGCTTAACTTTGATCTGCTGAATGTCAAGGTGATACTTGGCCTTATGCTGTCCCTCCTGTATAGGTGTCAAAGTGCACTCGGCAGCCCACTCAACCATGTCATGACGCATAAGTCTCTCCATCCATCGGAAGGAAATAGTCCTGACGTTACTATCCCGAATGGCCTTAAGGATATGAGTCTTCCCATCCACATCAAACTGAATCTCCATGTCTTTGAGACAAAGTGTGACTTCCTCAAGGGAATGAAGCCACTTCATGCCCAAAACTAAATCAATGTATCCCATATTCACTACGTAATAATCAGCCTTGAATTCATAATTATTCAAGTGCAAAGGAAGATCCTTAATCATACGGTCACATTTGAGTGTGTAACCATCAACCACCTTAATCCGAATGCCTTCAAACTCTTCGGTCATGAGTCCACGCTTCTCCACAAATCTAGCATCAATAAAATTGTGGGTGGCTCCTGTGTCTAGAAGGGTGATGACCTTTTGACCCGCCAAAACTCCACGAAGTCTAAAAGATCCCTCCTGCTGAATGCTAGACAACCGTGCCTCTTGGATTTGGAGCTCTGAATCTGCCTCTACCTTAGGCTCTGAAGCCTCTGATTCTTACTCCTCAGAACGCTCCTGCTGTTCGGAATTCTCAGATTCCAAAGCCTCGTAATAAGCCCACATAACTCTATTGGCCTTACCCTTAGGCCGCAAAGGACAATTGTGGTTAGCGTCGTAGGGACCTTTGCAGTAGAAGCAAAGCTTCTTCCTGTGCAAATCATTAAGAGTCTCACGATCCAAGGGTGTTGCTGATTTACCCTTTGAGTCACTCTTAAAATCAGATCTCTCCTTATTCTTATTAAATCCCTTATTGTCCCTGAATGAAGTAGTGTTTCTGGAGTTGAACTTGCTAGATGGTGCTGCAAGTTCCATGCTGCATGCCTTCTTCATAGCTTCCTGTAGTGAGAGAGGATCAAATGCCTTGATCCAACCTCTCAGTGGTTCCAACAATCCCTCCACGAAGAGCACAACTAGACACCTCTCTGATATGTTGGGAAGCATCACGGACAACCGCTGGAAGCCTCCTATGTAGGCCTCCAAACTACCAACTGTCTCAACTGGGCCAAATCTCTGAAGTAAGACTCAGGATCCTTCTTGTCGAATCGTTCAACCAATCTGTCTACGAACTCCTGGTAAGTGGTGATACGATCGTGCTGAAGTGTCACCATCCCATGATGCCACCAGTCATAAGCTGCTCCCTCAAGGTGCAAGGTAGCATATCTGATAGTGTCCTCCTCTGCCATGGGACGCAATGTAAGGAAGGTATCCAGCTTACTGATCCAAGTCTGAGCTGTAACCTTACCACTGCCGTCAAACGTAGTTAATGTGAGCTTGTTTGTGGCGTGCTTCAGGTCACCATTCTGATGCCTAGGCCTCCTATCCGGCCTGTTCCTATAATGCTCTCGCCTGTGTGTGATAAACCTGTCAAAAGTAATCCTCTCTCTGACCTATGGAGTCAATAACTCCCACTCGTCGTTCGCTGCCATAAGAATATCAGCAAACACTGCCTCAGGCTCCTCATCTACCATAGGCCCATCGGGCTCTTGTCTCACAAAAGTCGGACGGGTAGGCCTATCTGCTGTCTTGGACACAGTCCTGGGTATCCTCCGTGAACCTGCATCACTCCTGGTCTCATCATGTCGTGGTGATGGTCTCCTAGGTGAACCAATCCTATGTATCGCCACAGTCAACTGCTGTAATACATCAGTTACCTGCTGTTGGCCTGTCCGAAGATCTCTAAGAGTATGTAAGACCTCTGCATCATCATCCCTAGGGTTTTGAGGAATCTCTCTTCTGTCAGCCATGGTACCCGGCTGCCTGTTCACTCCCTGTTCCCTGTCAATCAAAGCTCTCCTGCGAGTGTAATATCTGTGAGGCCCAACCTCCTGTGGCTGCATATGAATACCAAACCCTCAGGTTGGCAGGAAACCGCTCTGATACCACTGTAGAGACCCCTATTGTCACTGTTTCTGAAAACTGCTTGTTTTTGCTTGTTTTAAGTGTTTTGATTTTTTTTGTGTTTTTTTTGCATAAACAGATGAAATGCAATTTTGAAGAAATTGCTTGCAAAAATTAAATAAAATATTACAAAACTAGAAATGATGGAATTCAATCGATATATTGGCGCCAGAATGTTTAATGATCTTCTATACTAAATACAACTAAGATCGGATAACATGCAAATTAAAAAGCAACAACATTTTGGATGAAAACCTGGTTATTGCAGCAATCTGAGATGCTAATAAAATGGTACGACCATCATAGATATCAACTTCTCCCTCCGCCAGATGTTTGCAAATGAAACCAGAGGAATATGCACCCCTGTTGGTGAAGTCAGAATGCCCAAAAGAGAGGCGCTTTGCCCTATATGAAAAGTACGGCCCTGTACTTGAAGGTACGGCCCAACAACAGCAAAGTACGGCTCAGCAACAGCAATAATGAATTTGTACGGCCCTTGAATGATGTGTCCAGAGCTTGGAAAATGGACGCCTAAAATGAAGAATCCTTCATGGAAGAGTTTCAAACCAAAAGCCTGAAGATAACTCAAAAGGTGAAGCTCTGTGATAACCTCTGGATGAAGCTATCTCTCTAACAAGCAATAAATCAGCTGATATTTCATAGCCTCTAAACTGCAAACACTGAAGATGGCTCGTTCTCCAATGCAAAAAGACAACTGAAACCCTTGGCTCCGTTCTCTGAAGGATGAAGTGATCAAAGTCGATTTTCATAACATAATAATGTTTCTTCACAATGAAAAACCTTATATTCTTCAAGAGGATCGACTTCTCTCCCAAAAACATCATTTAAATAAAGTTGAATTATCACTTTTAATATTTCCATAGTTTGCACGCACTTTTAATTATAATTAATAATTAAAAAGTGGCCCCTTCTTCATGTTGGTCGACCCGTTCCTTTAAGTCACTTTAGTTATAATATTTAATTATATTATAACTTTATAATATAAGCCTTTAATTAATTAATATTTATTTTAGCAAACAAATATTAATATCTTTCTCAAAACAGGTCCAAATGACGAACCGTCTGAAGCCAGATGATAAGTGACTGAATCCACATATGACCAAACCATACTGCTAAAAATAGCAGGGGTGCTCTGCTGAGTGACTCTACTTACTAAAAATAGTAAGTCAAGCAAATGATGTTCAAACGACTCCGAACGAAAGCCAATACAAAAGATTCTGCCAACTGAAGCCAAGCCAAGCCTCAACCAGACCCTCTATCCATCCTATCAGCCTACGAGGGTCACATAATAGGCTAATCTCAAGAACTGAGAGATGTCAACTGGAAGGGGACATTACAAATATGCACTGATGTGACCTTTGAATGAAGTCACTCTGATGGACAAGCTTCAACTGGTATTTCATAGCCTCAATATGTCTGATTCTAAAGAGGGAACGTTCTCCAAAATCCAATGATGAAGCAAATTTGCAAAAACCCTTGTTTGACAAGCTCCAATGTTCTCAGAGAGAATAAAAGACAAATTAGAATAATTCACAATGAAGTTCGATTTGCCTTTGGATGAAATATATAATCTCTTCAATAAGTCGACCCAAAAAAACAACTTATTAAGCACTTAATGAATCATTAATTCGCCCTTTTTTGAGACTTAGGCAAATTCATTAAATAATGGCGTCCTTGTTAAATAAGTATTAAAACTCATTTAATATTAATATTGCTCCTCAATTATAAAGTATTGAATACTTTATAATTTGCCATTAATTAATACTTTAATATTTCCTTAAAGTGAGTTTATATTATAAAGTCAAATTAATAATCTTTTAATAATTATCAAATGCTCAAATATTCTCTGTTTGCTCATCAAATTGTCGAATTGGGTCAAATCTGAGATGACCAATTAAACCAGGTGCCCTACCAGAAATAGTAACCCCTGTCTGCTTGACTTACTATAAATAGTAAGTGCCTGAATATCACTCTGTGAGTCTTGTTGACATGGTTTTTGCGACTACACCAACGGCTACTCTATCCTCTCTTGAACAAAGTTTCCTGCATGCTAAGATTGCGAGATAGATCATACATTTAACTCCAAGGTTCCTTTAGTGCGAATAGTCTCAGTTGGCTTGATGTGATTTTGTTGGTATTTCAAGGGGACTTACATAATTGTTCGATAGCTGACAACAGAAAGTAGATTAAGGGCTTTCACGTGGTTCAAATGATTTGGCAAGTGAGCACAAGTTTCCTAATTCTAACTAGAAATGAACTGAATTTAAATGGGTGTAGGGCCTAAGAAGTTCTAATCTACTCTAAGGTGTGAGACATGGCGATCAATTCTTACAGACTTAAACCGAGCCTTGCTTTGCCTCGCTTCGGACAACTTCCACAAAACCGGTGCAATCTTCAGAGGAGTGGCGAAAGATGTTCAAATTATAACTCAACATGCAAGCACCATCAAGATGATGCATACAAACACGTGAATCAGAATCGAAGTTAAGTTTGAAAAGTAATCCAATTGACCACGTAGGGCGAACCCATCGTCAGCGAGCCCGTTAGTGGTATGAACGAACGAAGTCTTGTTCAAATCGAGCACCACATTCCACAATTACTAAGTACTGGCATGAAATGAAATCTACTTTACTTTAAGCTACTTCAAGATGCTACGTGAATTGGAAGGACGAAGAAGCCTCAACAACTACTCTTAACAAAGAAGACATCACCATCAATGAAAATCCTTTTATTATGAAAGCATTCATGACAACTTCTTACAAAGTATTCAAAGGGAAGACTTTCCTTCCTTTTCAATCTAAACTATTCTACTATCAACTATCTAATTGCTCTCTACTCCTTCTCTGCTATCCTAACTCTGATCTAATTCTAATTCTAATGAGATACAAATGAGGGGGACTCCCCCCTTTATAGATAGCCAAGTCCAGCAGACTCAGTTATGTCATGTCCCGAATTGGAGGTATGGTGATTTAATTAAATTATTTAATTAAGTTGTCCAAATTATTGATAATTTATGAGGACTTAATTGATGATTTAATTAAATCAAAGATATTATTAAATTAATTATTTATTAATTTATTCCCATAAAAATAAAATATCAAAAGGGATGACTTATTATTTAGTGGGTGTAATAAAAGTGAGAAGCAAGTGACTTAATAATAAAATAATAAAGTAATAAAGTCATAGGAATATTTGGAATCTTCTAAAGTCTCTTGGTGATGAGGTTGAAAAAGTATAAAAAGAAACTGGGCTATGCATTTGGACATCTTGGGTTGCAACACTTTTCTACTACCTTGTTGAAGCTAAATGCTTAGCTTATTGTTTTCAGTCTTAGTTTGAAAGACCAAACCTAGCTGGTTAAGTGCCAATTTAGGTTGTGCCTTCCAACCCTAGTTAGTTATTGGAGGAAGATACTTCAGTCTTTCTCATTGGACTTATTACAATCATTGGGGTCATTTTAGAGATTTATGAGATATTTTGAGGTCTGTAATTTTGCTTCAATCTGCTTGAGACCCGATACATGTGTTGGCGTAACAACTAGCACCCTCACGGGTTAAGAGTTGAATACGGACAGCTATGCACCTCTGCCAATGAGTGCTCTTCAAATTAGGAGGAAGCTCCTGGATTGTGCTTTACAAAAATACGCAAGGAAATAAACTAAACTAATTCTGTCTTTTTGTTTCCGTTTGTGAGGGTACAAGGCTTTCTCGAAAACTATATCTCGTTGCAGGTGAGAATTTTCTCTGGTTTACTTGAATTCACCTAACTACAAGCTAAACTTAATGCTTAAATTCTATCCGGTTCCTCAAAGCAGAGCATGAAAAAGCGAACAAGGTTATGACTATCGGGCCGATAGCCAGCGTTTAGATTCTCTAGCAGAAGGCAATTAGGCAGCATCCTATTATCTCAATCTGAACAAGTTTATTGAGCACAAAACAGATTTAAGAATTTACCATGATAATCTTATGAAACCCTATGTGGCATAACACTTGATCATAATAGTAAAGACTCGCAAAACAGATTTATCATCACAATCTTATGAAACCCTACGTGGCATAACACTCGATTAAAATGATAAAAGATTCACAAAACAGATTTATCTAAACTAAGAGAAGTATTTACCATGACAACCTTATGGAACCCTATGTGGCATAACACTTGATCATAACAGTAAAGACTTCACAAAACAGATTTATCATCACAATCTCACGAAACCCTATGTGGCATAACGCTTGATCAATAATGACAAAAGATTCACAAGACAGATTTATCTAAACTATGGAAAGAATCCACTATCACAATTGCATGAAACCCTATGTAGCATAACAATTAACTGTAGTAGCAAAGACACATGAACAAATACCAAAAGAGCAATATTGAGGGCAAGGTAGGCGCAGCATATATTTCTCTCTCAAGCAAAAGTTCATTACAAATGAGCAAAAGCTCTTATTTATATACATCAAGTGTAGGTAACCTAAAATCACCTTGAGTGAACCTGATCTTGCAAATGCATGCAAAGATTAATTATTAAACCCTAATGAAGTAAACTATACGATTAGCTGAAAGCTACCATCAGTTAGCAGGGTACAAATAACCTAAATGGACCATGTGCGAAGAAGCATGCGGCGTCCTTATTTAAAGCAAGTTAGCGGCCACTACCTTGATTAGCTGGAAACCTAACCCTATGCTCCTTTGTTGATAATTCCAAGAGCGAGATAAGCATGTGTTAAGAGTCGGCCAAGTAAACTCAAGACTAAAAGTCGAGTTAACTGCTGCTCATGACTCAACCCTTGAAATTAACTGCAGGTTCCAACTGGCAGATCACTCCATGTCAACTCGGTCTAACACTTCGACCAAGAACTCATCGATCTCTTTGTCATCTGGCACTTTGACGCTGTCCAAAATAATAGTCTGTTTCTTTAGTTCTCTGCCACTTTCTGTAATTGTGTGCATACCATCTTTACAATCTTCAGTCGCCTTTCTGAAACTGGCTGCAATCACTGAAATATTCTCTAATTTAGGCGCCATAGGTTCACCTTCAAGGCTGTCATGAATCAGCTTCTCGAACTCTGCTTGTACTTTGTCCAACTCAACATACATGCCATCTTCAAGAAGATAATGACACGGAATCTGAACAACGAAACCGCTGACAAGTGCAAGTACTCCAACCACATCATCCTTGAGTGAAAACAACTTGGTAGAAATCTTCTCACATATTTCCATTCTGAGAAGGTGCTGCTCTCTCCAAGTAAAAACCTTTTCTTGATCCTCGACCAACTCCAAAGCATCGCATGCAACTGACAACTGAGATACTAGAACACGATCCTTCGCCAAACTCTCTGCAACTGCAATCTCAAGTGATTGAACACCCTGACGAAGCTTATGTGCATCACTTCTCAACTGATACATATCTGCAAGAAGACACCGACCAGCAGCAACTAAACTATCAATCCAGTTGTCCAAAAGTCTGCCATGACTGACTAACTGATCCAGTTTTCGTTGTTCTGCAAGTGTACTCTGAGGAAGAACAGGTGCTCTATTCGGATTTCCATGAACAAGATCAGAAATGTACTGACGAAGTTGACTATTTTCAGCCTTGAGTAAGGCCTTATCTTCTCCATCCTTCGTGATGCGCTCTTCAAGATTATTAGTGACGATCTTAAGAAGAGTTACATCTGTCTCTCTAGTGGTCCTGCCAAGATTTGCCTTAGTGAATGTAAAGTCACCAACTTCGACTTCATCTAAGCTCTTACCCTCTGGAGGAACAGCAACTTCGATAACAATCTCTGATTCTAGAGTTTTCTCGATATGCACTTGTTTCTTTATCTTCTTGTTCGATCTTCTTTGATAGGGTTCACCAAACTCAGATAAATCAAGGTTGTATGAAGGTTCACGCCTCTGTCTTCCCAAAGACTTCTCAAGCCAACAAGATTGAACAATATTTTCAATTCTAGGAGAGACTGTTCCTGATGTATCAACCTGTGGTGGTTCAATTGTCTCCGATCCAGCTTGAATTGGTGTCTCAGGCTCAGAATCTATGTCAATAGGCTGTATGTGAGGCGAACTAGGAGGTGAAACGTGAGGCTCAGCCTGAATAACTATCTCCACTGGAACCTCAAGAACACTCTCAACCTGTTTCTGCTTCCTCTTACCAGTAGCTCTTTTCCCCGTGTTTCCACTGAGTCTAACCCCTTCAGGAGGTATTATAATGGCCTTGACTCGAGGTCTTGCCCTAGAATGTAATGTCCCGTTTTAGCACTGCGCTTCCTCGATGATTGATGGCCTATCCCCAGGGTGCTGTTGGCTAGTCAGAGGCAGAATTAGGGTTTTCGACTGTTTGGCGGGTTCTCTTGAAGATTCAGGGTTTTGTTTGTTGGAGTTTGGGTGTTCGGATTCTGGATTCCTTTTGGGTTTTCAGAGAGCTTCGCAATGGTGGCGCATGCATTGCATTCCGAGCAACTTTCCGAATTTACTATTTTTAGTAAATTCTATTTTTGGCAGTGGTCCAGTCAGCACCAGCTCAGTCAACTTTCCTCTTCTGGCAGTTCATTGGGTAATTCTGAATTTTGGCGTAAGGGGTTCATTTTGGAGGAATAAGTATTTTAAAGACAATAATGTTTTATTTTATAAAATAACCCCTTGCCCTAGTATTATGACTTTAAGTTGTTTTAAAGAAGGGGACCTTGAGGGGTATTGTCTCATGAAGGAAATATTTTATATTTCTAAAGTCAAAAAATATTACTTGGAGAAAAGGACGCCTTTTTATGAAGGAAAAGATTTTAAAATAAAGAAATATTAACTTCATGAAAGGGGGCGCCCAAATTGGAGGGAAAAGAAGATAGTTACAAAATTGAAAGTTAGGGTTTCTTTCTAGAAGCTTCCAGAGGGTCCTCTCAAAATTATAAAAGGGAGCTTTGGGTCTTCATTTAGACATCTTATGACTTCTATATTGTTATGCTGCCGAAATGGTAATAGGATTGCTTCGAGGAATGAATGCCTCTTAGCCTTGGCTCGACTTCGTGCTTGAGAGATAGCACCTAGTGGAGAGGTTTGCTTGTTTGAGTGACATTTTGTAGTGAGGTTTGCATTTGTAGTTTGGGTTTACTTATGTAGTTCAGTTTATTGCATTTTATGTCATTTTCTGGAGTTGCTGATAACAGGGCTGAATCTATAGTTTCACTCATAAATCAAAAAATACAAAAGAGTTGTTCTGGGTATTGTCTCATTGGTTTTCTCTGTTGGAAGAGACCCTTCATGAATATTTGCAGATTTTAATACGAAGTTTATGATTTTATAAAGCAAATTCGTCATTCCTTGTAGGGCGCCCTTTCTGGAGTGCTTTGGGATCCGTGCCATTAATTAATAGCCACTTTTAGCTGTCCTTTCTCATAACTAAACTAGGCACCATCTTTTTATAGGTCCATTGCATCAAATTTGAAGTCTTTTGGGTCTGTTTTAAGTGATATATGAGCATTTTAGTGAGTCTAAGGGGTGCTGGTTCAGTCATTCATGTTGCTGGTCTGTCAGACCAGACTTGGAAAAATTGCATTTTAGTGTGGCTAGAGTGCTAAATAGTCATATTAGACCATGTGGAGGACATACTTATCATTGCAGCAAATTGAAGAGATCTAATCCGTGTTTTTGCAAGCATTCTCCATCATATTGTAAGCTGCACAGTAGTACTGTTAGCATTTCTTCATTCTGGCTCTTTATGTTTTGGTAATTGCCCACTGCATAAGTGGAAGAGGCTGGCTTGCCGCCTATCTATAGTTGAATTGCATTGTAATATCTTCCATCTCTGCCCTATGGTAGCTCCATTACCACTCTGGGTTTGAAAGCACATTCTGGGTGTTGAGTTTATTTTGAAGTTGCATTTGTATTTCTTTAAATCTCCACCATATGGTTGCCTCATTCCATTTTGGTTTGGGTAGCACATACTTGGTGTTGAGTTACTTTCAGTTGCAGTTCTGATTTATTGTACTGACGATCCTCTTGCCATATGACAGCCTCTCTCTTGTTGAGATTGAGTGCGCATTCTTGGCAAAGAGTTATATTGTAACTGCTGGTTTGATTTATCTAACCCTAACGGGTGTGTTGCATTGCTGATTGTAATTTGAGAATTGAAAAAATTTGGTTCGGTTCATTACATAGAAGTAGAAGGCAACGAAGAGACATCCTTTGGCGGCTCTGCTACAGGAACTAACTTTCGCGTCCGTTTGCTCTCCAAGAACAACTTACTAGTCTTGATAACTGATTTGGAAACCTCTTCGATAGAAATATTCTCTTTAGCATACCAATCAGGTGAGCGAAGTGGCTACCGAGCAACTTGATCCTTGACATATGAATTGAGAAGAACTTCTTCATCATCATCCGATAGACCATCAACATCTTCGATAGATAATCGGAGAGAGCTGACCGATAGTGAGTCTACAATAGTGACGACGACGAACCTCGAATTCATCTTCACAATTAGCCCAAAAATCTTCAAGTGCTAGCGTATGTGCAATCCCTCGCTCTAACCGATCTGCATAATGACCGAGAGGATCATAGGAACGCCTCTCAGTATAAGTCTTGAGTTTGAACCTTTCTATCTTGGTAGACATAAACCTGGCATCTGTTGCTGCATTGCATGTGAAAATTCCCAATGTGAATGGAAAATTAACCGCAGTCTTATGACGACTACGAAGAAAGAAATGGACATGCTGCATTTGTCTGAGGAACTCCATAAAGATAATCTTGTCTGACGGATACCTTGGCAACATCAGGGGCTCTCCAACATATCCATAAACCTGGATGTATGTGAAAGTAGGGAACTGGATAAACCAATCCGCCCAAGTCTCCATTGCTGATTTGGCCTCGGCAGAAATACGAATGTGCATCTCGTTGTCAAGATCTCTAACGGTTCTCATGGAAAAATGATCATTCACTGCTCGGAAGTCCTGCGCGGATTGAGAAAACTCCAACTGAGGATAATACTCATGGTTTCTGTTGAACACGAGAGTGCCATTAGTTTTTAGAAACCTGTAGCTACCTTGAAATGCAACCAAGTAGACCAAGTAGGATATCATATGAAACTCGTGATACTTGAGAAAGTTAGTAATTTGCTGATGTAAGCAATCACTAATAAACATAGCCCAGTCAAAACGCTTTGTACCATCAAGAATTCTGGTAATCAGGTAAAACATCTATGAACGGAAAGTGCTAGCATCTGGTTGACCGGTAACTTGGTTGAGTAAAGTTATCAAAACAGCAGCTTCCTCTTTAAATTCACCACAACCAACCTTCTTAGGCATGTTAGTTTTCTAAAATTTCAGCCACTTCTGAGCCACTTTTCTCTGTGAACGTTGTTGATCAGCATCCCATATCTTCTCACAAGCTTCAAGAACCACAGTAAAGTTATCTGAACGAGGAGGAACAGCAAAACATTTCTCTATGTCCTTTGGTTTGATACTGCAAACCCTCGAAATCTCTTGATCTGATTTGTAGTAGAGATGAGTCATAATGTGTCATGTCCCCATCCTGGTCGACAGCGGTGGTAGCGGGGATTAGCCTATCCCATTTGATCCTCGTGGGATCATTGGAAGGACCATGCAGGAGGTTGTTGGCTCAGGAGAATGCAGTGTCGAGTTGGGCCTTAGCATGAAGTCTTCGAGCTTTTGAGCTTTCTATTTTTAGAAGTTAAAGAGTCAGACGGAAAGGCTGCTATTTAGTAGGGCACAGATGCGGAGTTATTCAACTCGGATTGACCCGATTCGGTAGTTGATTGATTTGGCGGAGAAATAAGGAAGTAATTCTTGAGTTATTAAATATTTCAATAAAGTGACTTTATAATAAAGTCAAATTATTAAATATTTAATAACTCAGTAATTATTTGGCTAAGTTATAAAGTATTTAATTATACTTTATATTATATTATTAAAATGTGATTTAATGAGTATTTAATGCTCATTAAATATGGACGCCAATAATTAAATCAATTCTCCTAAGTCCAAAGTGAAAATTAAATCATTTATTTAAATGATTATTTTAATGGAGAATTAGGTCGAACTTTTCAAAGGAGAATATATTGTTCTTCCCAAGGCAAAATCGAACTATCCTGTTATTATTCAATTTTGTCTTTTGGCATCGGAGCTTTGGAGTTTGCAAACCCTAGGGTTATTGGCAGACGGTCGTTTCTGGAGAACGTAACCTCTTCAGAGATCAGGCAGACTGAGGCTGTGAGATACCAGCTGAAGCTTGCACTTGGTGATTTTATCCAGAAGTCACAAACTGAGCTTAACCAGTTATTTATTCAGAGATTCACGGAGGAAACCATCAGAGGAACAGGGCGATTTCTTCAGAAGACTTATATCAGAGATCTGGCACCTTTTTCTTGAAGTCCGTACCATCATCATTATTGCTGCAGACTGGCCGTACTGTACCTGCAGGCCGTACTTATTCTTTTCAGAGATTTCCCTTCTGGCTTTCAGTTTCCAGCTCTCTGCTCTAGGCGTTGGGATTTATTTGCATATCTGGAGATTTGGCATTGTTCTCAGAGACTGGAGATTCTTAATTTCTTGGCCGTACCATCCAGCATTAATTGCAGCCGCCATTTACAGAAAATCAGGTTTTTTATCAATAAATTCATTGTCTTTCATTACTAGCTCCATCTTCATCATTGTAACCGCTCTGGAAGTTGAATATATTGATGCGCCTTAGTTCTTGAGCAAGTTTTGAAACATTTAATGCATTTATGTAATTTTTATGAATTTATTAAGCTTTCTTAGAAAAATCGCAATTTCCTATTTTGCCTGTTAAAACCTCAAAAACACAAAAAAACAAAAAAAATTGCAAAAACAATACAAAACACTCAGGGTTTGAATCAGAGAACCACCAGGGTTCTGACAGTGGTATCAGAGCACAGATCTCCTGCCATCCTGTGCTTTTTCAGTGCTTTTTCAGAATACAGTGCATTTCTGGGTTGCCTTTTATGAACCAAAATATTATTCAGTATACCAGAGGTGTAGGTACAGGCAAAGACGAGGATTGGACAGGTCCACCAATCCCTGAAGGGCAGACAATATCAGGAGTGCTTGGTTGTCACAGATCCAGTTCAGACAACAGTGAAAACAGTGTAGCAACCCTAATGGCAGAACGTGAGCCTTCCTCAGAGACTCGCAGGGATCTAGGGAAGACACATGCAGAGGGTGATATCACCGATGAGGAGTTCAGAAGGAGACACGATAATATGATGGATATGATGTCTCAGCTGATGGGTACCATTAGACAGTGCACACCCACACAGCCACATTTCATTCAGATTGGTCAGACGAGCGGGATTGCACTCGTGGATCAGCCATTAGCATCGGCACCTAGACAGCCGTCTCCGATCTATCAGGAGCGTAGGCCAGGACAGCCTACTTTCTTACCTAGGGAGACTCCACCACAGACTCCAGGAGCAGAGCATCAGGGACAGCATCAGGAGTTTCAGCCACACAATGGCATGTCAGTGGCAGACTTGACGAGATTTCATGGCGAGTACATGTCTTTAGCGCCTGAGATCCGACAGGCACTTACATTTCATGAGTTTATAGATGTCTATAAACCCAGAGGAGGAGGTAGGTTTGATCGTAGACCCCCACAGTATCAGCAGCAGCAGCCACAGGTGAATAGAGACTTGCAGTATGCAGTGAGCAAGATTACGCTGCCATATTTTGATGGGTCAGAGAAGACATCAGCTAGGTCTTGGGTCCAGAAATTGGACAATTACTTGTCACTTAGGCCTATGCAGGAGGATGAGGCAATTAAATTTGCCACTTTACATCTGGACGGAGTAGCACACGATTGGTGGCACCATGGCATGTACACGTTAGGCCATCATGCGGTTAATACCTATCAGGAGTTCACCAGCAGACTGATAGAGAGGTTTGATAAGAAGGATCCGGAATTGTATTTCAGAGAGTTGGCTCAGCTCAGACAGACAGGCAGTTTGGATGCATACATAGGCGAGTTTCAGAGAGTGGCCGTCATGGTGACAGGGATTTCGGAGAGGAGACTTATCATACTATTCGTTGAGGGTTTGACAGAACCCATGAGAGGTTGGGTCAAGGCTTTTGACCCTCCCACACCTCAGGAGGCCATGCGGAAGGCACGCAGCATGGAACTTGCCGCACCTCGCAGCAAGTTCAATTCAGGGTCCACTCCATACACGAGACCCAACAGGCCTTTCGATAGAAACAATGACAGAAATAGACCCTTTGACAGGAGGAAGGATCAACAGGACCCGAAGAGACAGAATGCACCACCGTTTGACAGAGAAACATTGAATGAATTACGTAAGAAAAAGTTGTGTTTTTGGTGCAATGCACCCTATGATGAAAAACATATATGCCCACTTCGTCCGAAAGTCAAAAATAACCAAATGGAGTGGTTTTACGAGGGCGAAGAACAATCTGATCTGTCAGACCAGCAAGTTGATTCCGAGCATTCAGATGATGAGAGGTCCGAAAATGAAGTTGAACATGAAGGTGGAAGGAAGCTACAGGAAGCCCATTTGACCAGCCTTCAGAGAGATGGATCATTTCGACTTCGTGGACTCTTAGCGGGACAGAAGGTGATTACTTTGTTGGATACGGGAGCTACACATAATTTTATTGATGCACGTTTAGTGGAGAGACGTGGTATCTAGACAGAGGCTTTCGAGGGTATCCGAGCCAAGGTAGCTGACGGATACACTCTCAGGTGTGACAGAAAGATTACTGATCTTCCGATGAGACTGAACAACTATGAATTCAAGACTGAATTCTATGTTGTTAATATGGGTGATACAGATGTGGTATTAGGGATGGCATGGTTACATGATTTGGGTGAGTTCACGCTCAACCTACGGGATATGGAGATGAAATTCAAGGTTGACGGAAGACCACATGTCATCAAGGCAATACGGGACAGTAATCTTAGGATGGTTTCATTCAGGCGGATGGAGAGGCTCATCCGTCATGATATGGTTGACTGGGCGGCTGAGTGCATGTTGATGCCAGCCCAGCAGGAGCCGCAGAAGGGTGAGTACCACCCTAACATACAGATTCTGAGGACTAAACACTCCAAAGTGTTTAGTGATATTCCACCTGGTAGGCCTCCAGATAGAGGTACAGAGCACATTATTGAGTTGGAGAAGGGCGCAAAGCCCGTTATGATTACTCCCTACCGACATCCGAAACGACTCAAAGATGAAATAGAAAAGACCATTAATGAGTTGTTGGCTATGGGTCATATCAGACCTAGCAAATCCCCTTTTGCTTCATCGGTTGTATTGGTGAAGAAGAAGGATGGACCCCTTCGGATGTGCATCGATTACAGGCAGCTCAACAAAAGAACCATCAAGAATAGGTACCCCATTCCGCGCATTGATGAGCTGATAGATGAGTTGCATGGTGCAGTCTTCTTTACGAAGATTGATTTGAGATCAGGGTACCATCGGATACAGATGAGGGAGCAGGACATTGAGTAGAAAACCGGCCTCTGGTCATTACTATGGGCCACTTCGAAGTTCTTGGTTATGCCCTTCTAAGCTAACTTCACACGCACCTCGCCACCTTCAGCGGCATCATGAAATGTGGTTTCGCCTTGAGGAGATTCGTGTTAGTCTTCTTCGACGACATTTTGGTTTATAGCAGGTCATGGGATGAGCATCTGGCTCATTTGGATACAGTCTTGGGTATCTTAGCAGACGAGTCTTTCTATGCTAAGGAATCCAAGTGCGAGCTTGGCATGGAGGAGTTGTTATATATGGGGCACATCATCAGTGCCAAGGGAGTGAGTATGGACCCTGAAAAGGTCCGAGCTATTGTTGACTGGCCGGTACCTGAGAACCTTACGCAGCTCAGAGGTTTCATTGGGTTGTGTGCATTCTACAGGAGATTTGTTAGCAGGTTCTCACGTCACGCCGCACCCCTTACCGACTTGACGAAGAAGGGGGCTTTCCTTTGGTCACCTCAGGCGCAGGAGTGCTTTGATAGATTCAAGGTGATCATGACTTCATGTCCGGTGCTAGCATTGCCCGACTTTTCGAAGTCATTTGATTTATTTTGTGATGCTTCAGGAGAGGGCATTGGTGCCGTTTTGATGCAGGAGCGTCATCCGATTGCATTTGAGAGCAGGAAACTCAGGGGTCCGAAAGAAATTATTCCATATATGATAAAGAAATGTTAGCCATCATGCATGCATTGGCTAAGTTTAGACAGTACCTTTTTGGGGACAGATTTGTAGTGAAGACAGATCATAACAGCCTCTTAAAATATCTCCTTTGACAACAGACTTGAATGAGAGGCAACAAAAATGGGTCAGTAAACTGCAATCATATGACTTCGATATTACCTTCATTAAGGGGAAGCAGAATATAGTAGCTGACGCCTTGTCTCGCAGACCCCAGTTGAATGCCTTAGCACAGATCACAGAGGATTGGAGGCATCGGATTATAGCTGAGTATGCTAAGAACCAATGGGCTTCTAGCATCATTGACAGGACAGAGCAGGACGACAGGTATACTGTTGTAGATGACTTGATCATTTACAAGGGCGATTCTTTGGTTCCCCGACTCGAGGTGCTGACTACGCTTTGAGAGCCTTTCACTTCCACCTTCCTATGGCTGGCCATCCCGATACTACAAGACTTTACAAAATTGGTTCGAACCATTTGAAAGGGCTGAAAACTCATGCTCGGTGCGATGTCCGTGAGTGTTCTGTGTGCCAACAGAACAAGCAGGAGCACACTTATCCCGCTGGATTACTCCAGCCACTTCCGATACCTGACAGGAAGTGGGAGTGTTTATCTATGGACTTTATCACGGGTTTGCCGAAAGCCCAGGGTAAAGATTGCATTTATGTAGTGGTCGATCGGTTGACTAAGTACGCCCATTTCTTCCCAATTACGACTACTTTCACAGCATCGCAGACTGCAGAGTTGTTCTTCAGAGAGGTTTTCCGATTGCATGGATTGCCTCGGACGATAGTCAGCGATAGAGACAGCCGGTTCATGAGCAACTTTTGGCAGGAGTTGTTCAGGCTTTGTGGGACCGAGCTGACACCGAGTACCAGCTACCATCCGCAGACTGATGGGCAGACAGAGATTGTCAATAAGTGGGTGGAAGGTTATTTGCGCAATTATATAGCTGGTCAGCAGAGAGCTTGGGTGAGATGGATTTACTTGTGCGAGTATTGTTATAACTCGACTCACCATATGACGATACAGATGACCCCTTTCATGGCTTTGTACGGGTATGAGGCGCCCAATCTTCTGGATTTGATTTTGAGCGATAGCAGAGTGCCGAGTGCAGGTGATATGATGCAGAGTCAGCAGGACATCTTGAGGTCTCTTCGAGACAATATCCAGCAGGCACAGAATCAGCATAAGCAGTATGCTGATCAGAAGAGGGTTGAGCGCAGTTTTGAGGTGGGTGATATGGTGTACCTCATGTTGCAGCCATATCGTCAGTCTACTCTGCGGAAGAGTGGGGCAGAGAAACTTAAACCTCGCTACTATGGTCCATTTCGTGTTGTCAGACGAGTGGGCGAGGTTGCTTATGAGTTGGACTTGCCAGCCGATAGCAAGGTCCATAATGTATTTCACGTTTCTCGCCTCAAGAAGGCATTGGGTCAGCATGTTGTTCCCTCTCCAGTTTTGCCACCCCTTGACGACGAAGGGAAACTGATACTAGTACCTGAGGCCATCCTTGATATGAGAGAGAGACACCTTCGGAGGCGTGTGATCAGGGAATATCTGGTCAAGTGGAGAGATTTGCCAGTTGAGGATGCTACATGGGAGTCACGAGGCTTACTCTTACAAGATCCAGAAGGGAGATGTTTTGAGGACAAGCAATGCGGAGGGCGATTGTCATGTCCCCATTCTAGTCAGCACAGCTGGTGACGAGGTTAGCCTATCATTCGATCCTCGTAGGCTGACAGGAGTGTTCAGAGGATCCATTTTGGCAGTTGCTCAGTGTTGGTTAGCTCCATTTTGCAGGGTGTCGGGTTGGGCTTTCGCAGAATTCTCCAGAGTCTTTTCAGAGAACTTTCTATTTTTAGAAAGTTAGGTCAGGCGGAAGCTGCTATTTCGGGCAAGGCACCTGGTGCAGTTATTCAGCTCAGATTCGACCCAGTTCAGCAGTTGGGTGACTTGACGGAGAAATAAGGAGTAATTATTGAGTTAATAAATATTTAATAATTTGACTTTATAATAAAGTCACTTTATTGAAATATTAAAATATTTAATTATTTGGCTAGTTATAAAGTATTTAATTATACTTTATAATATATTATTAAAAGGAGACTTAATGAGTATTTATATTCATTAAAAAGGGGACGCCAATGATTAATTATTTCTCCTAAGTCAAAAGTGAAAATTAAATCATTTATTTAAATGATTATTTTAATGAAGAATTAGGTCGAACTTTTCAAAGGAGGATATATTGCTCTTCCCAAGGCAAAATCGAACTATCATGTTTATTATTCAATTTTGTCTACTGAGCTTTGGAGTTTGCAAACCCTAGGGTTTCTGGCAGACGATCGTTTCTGGAGAACGTAACCTCTTCAGAGATCAGGCAGTCTGAGGCTGTGAAATACCAGCTGAAGTTTGCACTTGGTGATTTCAACCAGAGATCACAGTTTGAGACTATTGAGCTATTCATTCAGAGATACACAGAGGAAACCATCAGAGAGACAGGGCGATTTCATCAGAAGGTTCTATTTAGAGATCAGGCATTATTTTCTTGAAGTCCGTACCATTCTCTTTGCTGCTGCAAACAGGCCGTACAACTGTACCTTCAGGCCGTACTTTTCTTTCAGAGATTCTTGACTGGCTTTCAGTTCCTGGCTCTCAATCTTGGCGTGGGGTTTTATCTTGGTCTTCTCCTGGAGATCCTGCATTGTATTCAAGTCTGGAGGAGTCATTTATTTCTTGGCCGTACTCAGCATTTATTGCTGCAGCCGCCACTTTCAGAAATCAGGTTTTTTATCAAAAAATTCATTGTCTTTTATTTCTAGCTTCATCTTTTTCATTGTAACTGCTCTGGAAATCAAATATATTGAGGCGCCTACCATATCTGAGCAATAAATTGCAATTTAGAATTTATTTAGAATTTATTTGAATTTCCTAGAAAAATCGCAGCATTTATTATTTTGTCTGAAAACCTTCAAAAACACAAAAAATTGAAAATTTGCAAAACACAATACAAAAACAATCAGAGTGGAATCAGAGAACCACCAGGGTTCTGACATCATCTTAGTCGTCTTTAGTTAGTTTAGATAGTTTCTAAATTTGTCTTAAGTCTACGATTGTTTCTTTTAGAAACATCGTCTCTTGTAAATCTATATAAGGAACTTTCGTTCCTCCTGCTTAATACATCGAATATTTTACCAATTACCGTAATATGGCATCAGAGCCATGGGGTTTTATAGAATTTGGCGAATTTTTTAAAATAAAAATCTCGACCCTTCTAACTGGATTTTGTCTAATTTTTTTCGATTTTTAAGTGAAAATAAAAATCGCTGGAGTGGTTTCGCTTTCGTGTTGTTTGTGGGCTCGAGCCGCTGTTGAAGCATACGTGTTTTTGTGTCGCTCGCCTTTTGCATCTACACATTCCGCCAAAGATCTCTTCAAGTGACTTTTCTCGCTTCTTTCGAGAGCTTGGCTATACATCTTGGTTTTTTTTCCCCGCTTTTCAACCAGTCCACATGCCGCTACATCAAGTCTGCTTTGGCCGCACCATCATTCCCCGTGGTTTTTTTTAACTAGGGCCTGCGCGATGGGCCTCCTCTCTATTTTTCCTCGCACGCATCGCAGTAAATCGTGGGTCTCTGTGTGAAGGAGCTCTGCTGCTTATGGGCTAGGGTTTTAGCAGATTTTTTTCTGTTTATGGCTGCGCGTTTTCACTGTGACGAAGCTGTGTGAGAACCAATGAAGTTTTTCTTGGAGACCCGCCTGACCTTCATTTGTTTTGCAAACCTTGTGACGCGTTTTTTGACTTGTATTTGGACGAGTTTTCTTCTCTTGTCTGGCCACGGATTTCAACTCTTGGTGGACATGTTTTGTTGCTTTCTTTTGGGCGTGTTTTTTTGCGTCCGATTTTATGAGAAAAATCTTTGTTTTAGACGTGATTTTTGATGTGAGGATGGGATCTATTTTGGGGGTTTTATAATTTTTGCCCTTAAAAAAGAAAAAATTACTTTTGGGTTTATAATTTTGTCCCATAAAAAAAATTATTTGGTGGGTTTTAGAATTTTTAGCCTTAAAAAATTATTTGTTGGGTTTATAATTTTTCCTTAAAAATTATTTGGAAGGTTTTTTAATATTTTTTCCTGAAAAATCATGAAAGGGTTGTACCGTTTTTCCTTAAAAACGATGTTTTGTATGCTGATCCGTGTTTCGGATTTTGTGCCAGCCACTTGGATTCCTTTATGGGTTTTTACCGTTTTCTCCGAAAAAACGATGCTTTGTAAACTTTAGATACAGGGTTTTACGATTTTGTCCTCAAAAATCGTGGTTTCTTGCAGCCTGTTATAGAGCGTCGTGCTCATCTGCAAAAGTTTGGAGGGTTTGCCGATTTTTCCTCAAAATCGTGGTAGTTTTTTTTAAGTCTCTGGCTACAGGGAGGGACAACATTGTTACCCAACATCAGGTTGGATGTTTTGTGATCAGTTCTGGTTGTTTTCAGAAGTTCTGCAGTTTCTGAGAGAGTTAGTGACAGACTCATCTCAAGTGGCAGAGTTAGTGGCAGGCTCTTGTCTTTTGTGGCAAAACGTTCTTTGTTTCTGTGGGTAGTTAGAATGATGACCATTAAGGGAGGGTATTAAATATATTAAATAATGTAATATTAATGGTCATCTTAGTCGTCTTTAGTTAGTTTAGATAGTTTCTAAATTTGTCTTAAGTCTACGATCGTTTCTTTTAGAAACATCATCTCTTGTAAATCTATATAAGGAACTTTTGTTCCTCTGTTTAATACATCGAATATTTTACCAATTACTTGTGTAATACGTTCTGCATCATTATTGCCCCAATCCTTTCTCTTGAAGCATCACACTAATAAAAAGGAAACAGATAAATCCATAATAGCTAACACAAGGCATGAACTTGTTACCTTCTTCAACTTGTCAAAAGCTCATTGTGCCAAATTTGCCCATGAGAGGTCTCCCCTTTTTTGATAAATTGGTTGATGGTACTACCAATTGTGAGAAACCCTTAACAAACCTCTTGTAGTAATTGCAAAGGTCAAAGAATCCTCTCAACTGTGCCAAGGCCTTTGTAGGAGGCCAATCTAAAATTGCTTATGTTTTATGTTGATCCACTTGGATACCTTGGGCACAAATGATATGCCCCAAGTACAAAATATTTTTCATCTTGAACTCACACTTGGATGCCTTCATAAAGAAAGACTGTTGTTCAAGAATGCCAAGTACCTCATCTAAATGCTTCAAATGATTTTCCCAAGTCTTGTAATAGATAAGAATGTCATAAAAGAATTCTAGCACAAATCTTAGAAAGTAGCAAGCGCATTTGTCAAGCCAAAGGGCATGACTGGAAACTCATAGTACCCATTGTTAGTTTTATTATCAGAAACATAAATAAGCAGAAATACAACACAAGAGAACAATGAACACAGCGAATACCCTGGGAAAACCCTCCTACTCGAGGGAGAGAAACCCAGCAAATAGATCTCTTCTATATTAGAATAATAACAGCAGAAATCTGCTTGCAAATCAGGCCCTTTAAATCTGGCCGAGACTTATACAATAATGTATGCTGCTTCTCCTTGAGCATATAATAAACCTTCTACAAAGAAACGAATCTGCTACTAAGACTTGCTAAGAGTGGCGAACTCCTGTTGCTAATAATGAAGCAAATGAAATGAATGAACTTCTTCTTGAAAACTGATTTGCTGCTGAAAATGGCGATCTGCTGCTTAGGAATGTGAATCGAAGAGAGAATGTTGTGATGTCCAAAATGAGATGAAATCACCTCCATTATATACAAAGATAGGCGAACTCCCTCTAGGTCGGCCCCTTTAGAAAATAAAGAATATAAAATATTAACTAAGACAAGAAGGCCGACCTGCCTTAGACAAGAATATTTAAGGAGAAAAATATCTCCTGCAGCTACAACACTAACACTCATAATGACACTTGAAAGTTGTTTTGTAAACATCCTCCTCGCTTACCTTTTTTTGATGGTACCTTCATCTAAGATCAATCTTGGAGAAGTGTATTGCTCCATGAAATTGTTGATATGAGGAATGGGGTACTGACTCTTGATTGCTTTCTTGTTGAGAGTCTTGCAATCAATACACATCCTCATTGTGTTATGCTCCTCAACAAAGACTACAAAAGAAACAAATAGACTAGAGTTCGGTCTAATGTGTTCCATATTCAAGAGCTCTATAGTTGCTTCCTCTATTTCCTCCTTTTGCCTTTTGGGATGGCAATAAGAAGTAACAAATTTGGAACCTGTTCCAAGTTCCACTATGTGCCAAAATCCTCTATCAAGTGGCAATCTTGGAGGTATGTCATTGAACACTATGCTGTGTTTATCCAAAATAGATTGAATGTCAATTGATAGGATTTCTTACCTATGGATGAAGCCATGGATGTCACCAAACAATGTGCTGCCCAAGCTATTTTCCTCTGCAAAATGATCACTCCATCCTCTTTGTTGAGACAATTCTTGGGGCTCCATTTGCAATGCCTTAGAGCACTATTGCCTTTCCTAAAGCTCCATGGTTTGATAGTTTTGAGTAAATTCCTAAAGGGAATATAACCACTGTACACCTAAGACCATGTTAGTCTCTCCTAAACCCCCACATAGAAGTCATCACGCACCTTGTGATTACCCAGTGTGATGTTAAGTTGTATCCTCTTAGTGTAAAGAATTGTGAAGCCATATGCTACTATGACGTTGAATTCTTCAAAGTCCTCTTTTCCCAATTCTCTTTTGGCTACCAATCCCTTATAAATTTATGGGTTGACTATCAGTCAACATAATTTTTTTCCCTCACAAACCTCAAGTTCGAAAAGCGTGATATTTGAGCACTAGAAAGGTTGTCAAGGGTGCCTCCTAAATTTTCTTCCTCTTCATTTCTTTTAGGTTTCAGTTTTCTCTTCAATCTTTAGGTTTGGTTCCTCTAATCCTAATTCCTCATCGGATATCCCCTCTATATAGTGCATGTTCTTGGCTAAGAGATTTCTGACCAAGTTCCCATGTGTTAGTGTATATATTGCTCTTTGCATACACTTGGCTTACTTAAGTCTAGTTAGGCGTCCCATTGACCCTTTCTTAGTGAGGTGTCAATGACGATAGGTGTCTTGGGAGTGTTGACTCACTTTTGACACCTCTTCCTTCATTCGTGGTAGGCAACTGACCACCACTCTACTTGTGAGGAGTCCTATCCTTATTTCGTGGATGTTGGTTGCCTATCTCCTCCTAGTTATGTATGCCTATTTACCTAATCTATTTGGTCAAATTTATGCAATCTATGTTCAATTTGTGCTTGTTTGTAATCTCTCAGATTTGTTGGTTTTCACATGGTATCAGAGCCTTTGAGGATTCTAGCAGGCTGTAAGTGTTTTAGTTTATTGTATTTTGGATTTTTTCTTTGTGCATTTACAATCAACAAGAAAGAGAAATCAACCCATTGTGGCCCGATTGGAGGCACATTTTGCATTTTGGAAGGGGCAACGTGATTTCTCTGTTTGTAGCCATGATTGGAAAGCGAACAACCTTTTTGTAGTTTGCCATTCTCATTTGGAGGCCATGAATTCCATCTTTTTGGTGGTCGTGATTCTCATTGAGAGACCCGATCCTCCATTTGGAGGGCGTGTTTGGAAGCATTTTAGTTGTGCAGGGAGGCGTTTTTCTTTTTTGTAGGCACCTGCGGCTTTGTGCCCTTACCCAATGGCTATATTATGGGAGTGCCTATATTAGGCTTGAAAGAAGCCTGCGAGGAAGCTAAGTGGCCAGCCTGTGTGGAAATCACAAGGGAAAGGCTGCAAATTTCTCACCTAGCTAGTGTGGGATTCACACCCTCAGCACAGTTCGTGCACATGGAAGTAAGCTCGACAGGCATTAAATTTGGCATGAAGCCAGGCGGAACTGTACACCCTCCAATTTTCCATGGAAGGAAGCTCAACAAGCATCAATTTTGGCGTGAAGCTAGGCGGAACTATAAACCCTCCAATTCGCCACTTTTGTTGAGGTCAGCTCGCCCCCTAGGGCTTATGTTAGCAAGGGGTAACCTTCTCCCAAGTTTAGCCCTTGGTCACATGTATTTTAAGCCCTTGGTTCTTTCTAGTTCAAGTGGGCTTAATTTTTCAATCTTTTCCACCTCTTTTTTGAAATTTTGCATTGAAATTTATTTTCTAAAAATCTGAAAATTTATTTTGCAAGAAGGAACAATTATTTTTTTATAGGTGAAAAATTCAAAGTGCCATAACTTTTGCTTGGTAGCTTGGAATCGAGTGTTGTTTTTTGCAAAAGTGTTTAATTTTTCGCCACGAATCCAAAGAGCACATTATCACACTTATTCTATAAAGTGCCTTTTTATGCCTCTTTTGGGTTAATTCCAAGGACTCCTATAAAGTGCCAAATTGGGGGGAGGGGGAGGGGGAGAGGGAGGGGGAGGGAGTGAGGGGGACAAATAATCAAGGGGGTTGTTGTGCGTGGTTTTGGTTCATTTTCACACTTCCTCAAGAAGTGTTTTTGTGTTGTGTTTTCTTTTCACTTTTGTATGCATTTCTAAGTTTATTTCTGCATTTCTACAAGCAACTATTTAAGTCTAGCAGCATGGAGTCTAATTTAACTATACTACCCCTAACAACTTTCAATTATCATGATTGGAAGATGAAAGTAATTCTTGTGCTTAAGAACAAAGGTTTATATAGGGTAACCATGGGAACAGAAAAAGAACCTACATCAATTAAAGACAAATAATTTTTTTTTAATAAGTGTGATCAAGCATTTGGCTTCTTATGTTTAAATTTGTCTCCTGAATTGTTGTTCCATGTTGAGAACTTGAAAACCCCCAACTAAGTTTGGGAAGCTCTAGACAAACTATTTGGGAAAATAGATGAACTTAGAAGCCATGAGTTGGAAAATCAACTCTTAGGTCTTAGTCCTAGGAGTTATTCAACTTTACAAGACTTTTTTACTAAATTTAAATCTTTAAAGTTGCAATTAAAAGACTGTGGAATTGACAAGAAAGAGGATCAATTAATCATTTCCGTACTTTCTAAGATTGTGGAATTGATAAGTAAGTTAAGAAAGAAGGAAAAATTGACAACTCCAAAAAGGACTTTCAAAAGTAAGAAGAGAGTTAAATGTTCCTTTTGTAAAAATCTTGGACACAATGAACATTGATGCATGAGGAAACAAATTGAGTCTCTACAACAAATTCTCAAAAAGAATAATATAGGGCTACTTGATTCTATGAAGGCATCTTCATCAACTCAAGAAAATACTAAGGATAAAGAGAAATCAAAGGGAAAAGCCTTAGTTGCTACAACATCTTTATCTCCATCATGGATTATAGACTCTAGTGCTTCACACCATATGGGTTCTTCACGGGTTGTCTTTTCATCCTTAGAGCCATCAAGTATGTCCACAATCACCTTAGGTGATGATACTCCAACATTGTTTAAAGGGAGAGGGTCTGTTGAAGTTGAAGGAGGAACATTTTCAAATGTTCTAAGTGTACCTTCACTATCAACTAATCTCCTTTCAGTGTATCAAATAACTCATTTAGGGAAGGGCATGAGAGTACACTTCTCCAAATTCAATTGAGATAAGAGAATTGCAAAGCAACAATTTGGTAGCAATAGGGGACGCAGATCACCAATCTAGATTATATACCTTCTCCAATTTTGCCACATATGAAGTTAGCAAATTATGGCATGAACGGTTTGGCCATCTTAACTACCGCTATCTTGTGCAACTATGTCAACATAATATGGTCAAGGGATTACGTAAGGTTAAATTTTCAAAAGGGCTTTGTGAGTGTAAAACAACGTAAGTGGTTGAATTAAACAAATATCAAATACTGCAACCTTAGGCTCTCCAAACCGAAAGAGAAATATTGTTGCTGCAAACACTGGCCTAGCACCAACTCCCAAAAATGACTTACTATAAATAGCACTGTTAAAAATAGAAAGTGTGCACCAAACGCCAAATTGAACAAAACTACTGAGCACTGAAGAGAACTGCGACCAACTGAAGATAGCAAACACCATAAACCAACCACTACTATAAATAGAAACCCCTCTGAAACAAAACACTGAATTGCTAAAAATAAAACTTACTATAAATAGCATACTGCTAAAAATAGTAACTTAAAATGCATTTTAACCACATTCTGAGCAGCCGTCATAACTTACTAAAAATAGTAAGTCTCAAAAAAGTCACCTGATACAGTTGCATGTCATACCCCTGCAAAGCTCTTTGAAAACCTAGAAGGAATCCATAAACCAAACTGCAAAACTCCAACATGCAAACCCCTGAATCCACAAAAGAGACCTCCAAGTAGCTGGAAACCCTAATTCTGCATCTGATTGGCCTACGGGCATCCGGGGACAGGCTAACAGTCACTGGAAAGCGTAGTGCTAAAAATGGGGACATTACATTGAGGACCAAGTATGATTATATATGTATTTACAAATATTTTTAGCATACACCATATATGTTTTGATTTATGGAAGTTTGCCAAGATCTTTCAATATGAGGTCAAGGCAATAAGTAGCACAAGGAGTCTAGAACAAGGATGAGTGCCTATCCATGAGAAGTCTATATGCAACAACATAATTTGCTGCATTAACTATTTTGCGCTATATTCTCTCACCCACCTCGACCAAGACTCCTTCGAAAACCTCACAAAGGAATTCAACATTTTTTGTGTTTCTTGAAACATCAATTGATTTCAAGAACACTATACCACCCAAGAAAGAAACAAAATCAACAATTTTGTAAATTAGAAATTAACGATCTTAATCACTAATTTCACGAAGTACAATTACTTGAGGAAGAAACAAGAACATTGAACAATGTTCTATTTCTTTTATCCATTTAACCATCAGCCATGATGGTGCAACCCTTCTTTCATATGTCAAGTTGTTTGTCAATTCTAGCTTTCACATCAGCCACTTTTTTGTCTCAAAATGGAGCCCTTTATCTCTTCATCATTAAGGGCTTTGAACCCTACCCCACAAACAGTAATGGCATCTATCATGTTCTGCAATAAGGAGACCTCAAAAAATAAAATAAACAAAATAAGTAAATTAAAGTGAGAGGTCAACTTTAAAATCTACAATACTACATACCCCTAGATGCAAAAATTCAATAGACACAGAAATAAAATTATATATTTTAAAAGAAAAAATAATAATAATAATTACCTGCCTACATGCACTAGAAGTCTCCAATTGCTCTTCTTGCAGTGTCATGCTTATCCATGTTCGAACCCATGCTCTTAAGTGATGGTTGGGCTAGTGCGTGGAGCAAAATATGAAATTAAATTAATGAAGATCCACAAACTCAAGGCTCAATACTGACACTACCACTGCCATTGCCACTACTCATAAATCCAAGAAATGGAGGAATGGAAAAGGACTCTCCACCAATGGCTGTCATTTCTTCTCTTTGCCTCTATTAATTCTTTTTGTTGCTCAAAAATCTCTAATTGACTTTGCACTTCGTATATTACTTCAAGAGGCACTAGTGGCCATGGTTCAACATCATGGCATGGTATGTGTGTGAGGTATTACTTCAATCAGCTAATGCCTCCCCCAAACATATTTGTTTTGTAATGGATGCATGTTACTTCCTATTTTTTGCTCTAGGGATGGCATGTTTCCAACAAGTATCCGTTCTAACTAGGGTCGACATTGTGATTGAAAATGTGGAACTATTTATAAATGTGAAGTATGTTGCAATAAGATATAAATGGAAAAATAAATTAATATTTACAGTTTCTAATTAACTTAAAATATAAAAAATCAGAAAAAACTAAAAACTAGGGTTTGCAATTATAATTTTTTTATAAAATAGATAAGGTCTGATAGCTAGGGTTTGTTCTTTTTCCATGAACCTAAAATGAAAAAAAGATGTAGAACACAATGAAAATTGGAAAAAAAAAATCAAAATACAAACTTACCTATTCAAATTTACTCCAAAATGATGGTAGACAGCTCCAAATCAATGATGGGCTCTTCCATATCCTTATAGGTTCCTTTGGATGTGTCAAGTGCTGCTTCAAACCTGCCCAAATAATTTTCAATCACCATTTCTTACTCAACCAATATGCTGGTTTTCTCTCCAATGGCATATAGTTTTTCAGTCCTTGTGTTTGAAAACAAAATGAATGTGCTTTTAGGGCGTAAGAGATGATTTTAAGTGTTCTTTATAGAACACTTTATGTTTTTTTTTTTACTTTACCCAATTGCGATCAAGTCTAATTCGTAGGACTCTTCTAGTACTTGAGTGTTGAGTCCCTAGGAATCGTTTAATGCCACTTGCCTCGAACTTTATGTTGTTTTATTGTCTTTTTTAAACTTTTTATTAACCCAATTGCAATCTAGTCTAACTCGTGGGACTTGTTGGGTACCTGAGTCTCAAGACCCTAGGACTTTTTGAGTCTTGGAAAGTACAAACAAGTCTTGTAACTATGGTACCAACCAAGCATATGAAACAAGGTACAAAAAAATACCCATCCATGGCTGACCGCCATAGAAGCAGCCATAAAGAACAAAACCAAAAAACATAGCAGCAAGGGCATACAAAGAAAATAACCATACAAAATACAAGGGCTAGGAAGCCTTTGAAACTCCCTACAGTCCCATGTTGTGTGCCAAGCTACCAAACCACCATCCATACCAAAAGTTGTTACCCAACCCCATGCTACCACTGTAATGTCCCCAATTTAGGGCTGGGTCGGCCAGCTTGATATTTTAAATAAATAAATAAATAATAAAATAATATTTGATTAAATTTAATAATAATAAAATATTTAATATCTGTAATGTCCCTGATTTAGGGCTGGGTCAGCCAGCTTGATATTTTAAATAAATAAATAATATAATATAATAATATTTAATTAAAATATCAAGCTAGCTGACCCAGCCCTAAATTGGGGATATTACAACCACCACCACAAATTTTGGCATTGTGTCCTTAGAGCCACCAAAACTCAACAAGGACTCAAACTTAACACCATGAATTATTTCATCACACTTAACAACATGCTGCAAAACACCATAGAGTGGAAGCACTCGCAACTTCTAGTGTCCCACGATTGTGGGAGACTAGAAAAAGCTTCACCACCATATGAAGGTTTGTTTAGGAAGTTGTCAAGTTGTGCACTTCTCTATTAACTATCGCCAATTCCTTGTTGAGGACCTTGAGATTAACCATTGAAATTGGGCCTTCCAAGCCTTTAGGAACTACAACACACTCCCTGCTATCAACTTCCTATTATCCATCCTCGACATCCTTCAAAAAAGGTGGACCAACAACTTTCTCACCTCTATTGACAATACTTCTACCTCCATTTTGGAAACAAAATCAGACACAATTGTTAGAGCAAAATCCCAGTGCTCTCATCTCCTTCCAAGTTGAGGATAGTCTTAAACCAAGTTCAACAAAATGGAATCTAGGCATCTAAAACTAGACCATAGACAATGATCTAGTACCTTGCCCTTGAGAAAGGGGTCACAAGCCTTATTGGAGTGGCACTTGTGTGCCATTGAGAATCCGACAAGATAACCCCTAACCAACACACATTTGTGTTGAGCACATGGTGATACTGAGAGGGGGGACGGCTGGGGCGGGGGGGGCGGGAGGGAGTGAATCAGTATCTAACAATCTTTTACCTTTCAAAACTTAACCAATCACAATTAAAACCATTCAAGTACGATCTAGGAACACAATGAGAACACAAGATTTACGTGGAAACCTTTTCGGGAGAAAAACCATGGCACAATATTGCATATATATTATAGTTTAATCTTCTTCTTGTAGGCTCCAACCTACTATCAAAGTTTCAAATCTCTATACCAACTGAGCTCGAACTCAGCAAGAGGCTCCAACCTCTACTTGATAGGCTCCAACCCCCACACACAAACTGAGCTTCAACCCAGCAAGAGGCTCCAACCATAATTTGATAGGCTCCAACCTATTGAAGGTTTGAACACCCACAAATAAGATCCAAACTTTCTTACTTATAAATCTTGTAACCAATCACAAATCTGATTCAATTTCAAGTCTGATTCAAATTATGTAATCTCTCCTTTCACAAATCTGATTCACACTCCAATATCAACCTTTCTTTCAAATTTGATTCAACTCTAAATCTTTTCACAATCTTCACAAATCTGATTCAAACTCTAAATCTTTTCCTTCTTAAATCTGAACATTATTAATCCATCTCACTAGCATAAATTCTTTCATTTCATCATACAAATATTTTCACCATACATCTGATTTATTCTTCATATTTCTGCTTTTACTCTTCTTTATTATTCAGAAAATATTCATTGAAAATTGTTGCCTTCAAAACTTCCAATCAATCTTCTTTTATATAGTGCAAAGGGAAGCGACTTTTTGAAGGTGTATACCCTTTCACAATGGTTGCAACTCTTCTCTTTTTTGTATGCACCTTTTCATGCTTGGGTGCACCACTTAGGGGGTCAGCCCTTATGAAAGGAAATTAATTTAATTTATTTAGAAGACACCTCAAAGAGGACGCTACTCTAGAGGAGGTTGGCCCAAAAAGAAATGATTTTATTTATTTTAATTGCAGATTTAGGAGGGGCGACCATTTGGAGAGAGGTGTCTCTTTGCTAATATTTTTAAGCACTTTAATTTCTGCTCTCATTTGTTAATCGCTGCTCTTAACACACTTGTTAAATCATTCCTTAAATGCTGCCTCTTTTAATATTAGTATTGTCTTCGTGAAGAAATCGCTCCAATAATGATTGCTGCTGCTTTTCATAATAATCATGTTAATTTTTTTTGATCGGTATAATAATCATGTTAATTGCTTCCATTTATCCTTTTTATATATATTATCTTTACTTTATTCTTATTTTATAGAGGTCAGCCTAGTATAGAATGAGCATTGTTTACACACCATCTTGAACCTTGGTGCTTTAAGGAATAAGTCGGCCAGCTTTAGCAAAGACTCTTCAATCTGTCTAACATCCTTCCTATTATGTTTAAATCTTTAATTTAAACATCCACATCCTTCCAATGTCACAATCTCTTTGACATCAATTACTCCTTACATACAATGATATTAATGACAACATTTGCAACAATCTTCACAACAAGTTCTTTGACATCAATGGCGGGTTTTTCAGAAAAACTCGGTTGCTCAGCAAAAAGACCCTCGCAGCTGGAATAAAGGCAATTTCAATTCATTTTTTGCCTCCACCAGTTGCTCTTCCTCAGCAAAAACACTCTCCCATGAAGGTTTGTGTGGTTTTGGAGGTCTTAATTTGGGCTTGGTGGCAGGAGCTCCACCCCTCGACCCTGCCCTATATTGCGACAGGGAGTGCGCCTAGGGCACTGCCCCGAGACCCTACGAGGGGCGCTACCCCTTGACCCTGCTAGGGGCATTGCCCCCAGACCCCCACGAGGGGCGCCCCATGAGGGGTGCTGCCCCTCGACCCCGCTAGGGGCGTTGCCCCCAAACCCCCATGAGGGGTGCTGCCCCTTAGCCCCATTAGAGGCATTGCCCTCAAACTCAAATTGAATTCATTTATAATATCGTCTAGTTCTACCACTCCCCTAGTTTTCACTAGACATGGGAAGAGGAAGATATAAAATTGTAAAATATATAAATATAGTATTTACTTTTAGTTTTACAAAAACAATTTGCTATTTTCATTTTGTTTCAAACCATCAATATTAGCGCATTCCACATGAGGATGCCATTTTGTACCCAATTTGCTTTCAAATCAATCAAATACAACTAGACTCATCTTGAAGTTTGATGTACTCATTTATTGACTCATTGGATGCATCTTATGATTGAATTTTGCAAAAAAATGTGTTTTAATGAAGTTTATGCAATTTTTTAAGTTGCTGAGTTTTTCGGGCTTGCCGAGTACTTGCAATTAGCGAGTTTTCCAACTATGATTATAATTATAAATGCAAATATCAACAATACAAAATAAACATTGACAACTTTAAATATCATTATAATCACTATAATATATAAATGCTAAAAGATATATAAAAACCTAATATAATAATAATAATAAATACATTATATATTTCAATAAGAAACAATTAATATAAAATATATCAGTGTAAATTATAAAGTAGCAACTATGTATTATAAAGGGATTAATATCCATAAAAGAAACCGTCCAAGATAAAGAATACAAAATGTACAAAATGCAGCGATTCAAACTAATAAAGACATCGATTTCATTTACCCAAGGGGACAGCGATTAACTAAGTGACACGTCCCGGTCAAAAGATTGTATCCTTTCATCTGATCGGGAGGTATAAAGGAATGCTGGTTCCAAAATAGAAATGCATGGAAGAATGAGGAAAATAATAAGAAGAGCATCGAAGGAAATAAGGAAGGGGATGTCATATGAATAAAAGAAGATTCTGTGCTGACTTTGAACAGATTCTAGTTCAACGTAGGGGAATGAATATTCACCAGAAAAAAAGGATACAACCAGAACAGAGAACTGTAATTCTGATTATATTGAAGTAAGTTAAATACACACACACACGTGTGTGTGTGTGTGTGTGTGTAGGTAGATGTGTGAATTACATGTGAATATACAATAATGTGTGTGTGTGTGTGTGCGTGTGTAGGTAGATGTGTGAATTACGTGTGAATATACAATAATGATGCTTGCAGCAATTATTAAGCTTTATAAGTATGGAAGAGGATTCTTATCCGTCTCATCAACACTAACTATATCTTCTAAGTGTGAAGAACAAATCGATTGGGAATAAAGGTAAGAGACCTTTTGGCAAATAAAGATCCGGTTTTTATTATGAGTTGATATATTTATGATGGAATAATCAATAGGATTATATAAGCTTTAGTATCTGTCATTTCTTAGGCATGGATCTAGATGTGGTCTTGAGAAGCCATAACCAATATTGCATATTACTACATAAAGATAAATCTGAGTGTTTGAATCTTTCTAAAAACTTGCTTGGGGGAAAGGGCCTGAGACAGTGATGCGTGTCGTGGAGGTCCCACTTAAGATCTGCCCAATCCTAAGGCAAGCATGGGCCATGGATGAGTGGAGGTCCCACTTAAGATCCACCCGATCCTAAGGAAAGGATGGGCCATGGATGAGTGGAAATCCCACTTAAGATCCGCCCAAACCTAAGGAAAGGATGACCCTTGGATGAGTGGAAATCCAGCTTAAAATCTGCCCAAACCCAAGGAGAGGATGGACCATGGATGAGTGGAAATCCCGCTTAAGATCCGCCCAAACCAAAGGAAAGGATGAGCCATGGATGAGTGGAAATCCTGCTTAAGATCCGCCCAAACCTAAGGAAAGGATGAGCCATGGATGAGTGGAAATCTTGCTTAAGATCCACCCAAACCCAAGGAGAGGATGGGCCATGGATGAGTGGAAGAACTTGGACCGCTTGTGAGCTTTGCCCAATTCCACCAAGTAAGCAAAGTGTTTTTTGAGGTGGCGACATGGATGGGAAAAGCAAGTACAAGTCGCCAGTAGGGAGGGTTGTGGTATACAACCTCTTAGGCTTGGCAAATGGCTTCGGGCGGACCCATCCATGTTACTCCTAGTTCACAATAGGCTGCATTGTTGATAATCTATAAACATGTTGCCATGGATTAATGCTAACATATATATATATATGCATGTTTTTTATGGATTGCATGTAGGTTGTAGGGTCCGGATTACCTCATCAAGGAGCTATTCATTTGATAAGGTGAAAACCCTAACCCTAGTTTGTGGGATTGTGACCCATAGGCACATTCTAGGGCAAATTAGGATAGGGGACATTACAACTACATTGTACTCTACTTATAGGAAATTATTGGCTTTGGTAAATCTGATGTTTTATTTTTCTTGTGACTTGTATTTTGGAATCCTTATGAATCCATCCCAAGTAGCATTTAAGATTGTTTTCTATTTTCAAACCAAGCTTTAGCACCAATCTTTTCAAGATCAGATTCATTTATGAACTAGCATCAAGGAGTGCATTAATATTTATGGTCTTGACATGGATTTTGATGTGAGAGAGCTTCCTATGATCTCGGTCAACTTGGATCCTTTGCCTTATTTTGTTGGTGAATACCAACTTCTCATCAGCATAATAGTCACACCACTTGCCCCCAACCTTGGTTGCCATATTTCTATTGGTTTGTTCCTTCTTGTGTTTCTAGGGATGAAGCTCCAAATGCAACTTCCAGCACTTTCCATTTATATTGTAATGGTCACAATGGTTCTTTGGATATTTGCATATGTGGGAAGTGACAGCATTTCTATTGCTTTTATTTTTCTACTTGCCTTTGCCTCTCCCCTTGCAGATTTGGATTGGAAGAACTGGTTTTGCTGCCCTTTCCTCTTGTCTATCTCAATAAGAGCTTGAACACATGTTTCATCTTTACCCTCTTATATGCAGCATGGTTTGTTTATGGTCCATTCTTAGAGGCCCTCACCAGATATTATCATGAACCCATATTTCATTTTTTCTGACCATTGCTGTCGTTGGTATTCGAAGAATATTTACCTTTTTCAAAAAGGCAGTCCTATTATTATATTGTTTGTAGTAGGTTATCATCTGTGAAGGGGATGGTGTTGAACAGAACAATATTATTCTATAATTTTTATTGCCTGGCTAATATATACCTTTTTATCATAATTAAAAAAATTCCTATGGAAACAGTAAAATTCATTATTATATTTGTGATAAATATAATGAAGTTATAACCATGCACCTGCATTGTACGTCCACATATTGTGGCAACTATGCTTTGCTGGATCTTTCCTATTAATAATGGCCTTGTCTCTTGTCTCAAGCTTTTTGATATAGAATTTGAAGATAAACCTTCAGTTATTCCAATTTAAAATTCTCATTTACTGGTCCTTTTTAACAAAAAACATCGTGCCTCACTGTCAGACTGGTCCTTTCTGCTGGATACAATTTTGAAATTTTCATTTCTTTGGCATATTCTATGATGTTTATTTATCCAGTGCAAATGCAAGTAATAGGTCAATGAGACTGCTTGTCTGTTTGTTTTTGAGCAATTTGTTGCCAGTCATTTGAACTTCAAGATTTAAATACACTTGGAACATGCAGTTTAGTTTTGCAAGTTTTGGTACTTATGATTCTTATTTGGTATGAAATTCTGCAACAGATTCCACTGGTGGTGCTAACAAACTACTTGCAAAACAAGTTTCAGAACACAATGGTACAATTATTTCCTCTTTTCTTCAGTTATATAGTGTGCAATGACGTCAAAGTTCTGATCTTTAATTTCATGTTGCTCAGATTTTTATCATTGCTAGCTTCAAGAGCAAGTTCTTCTGTAACTAAAAGATGTGATGAGCATTATCATAAGTTGTAGGGAAGAATAGGTTATTATTCAGAAAGATAATTTTTGAACGGTTTCTTTTTCTTAATTTTTACTGGACTGTGGAAGCCTTGAATCTCTAATAATCTATTCATGTTTTGTCCATTTTATTAAGTTGATATACTGTATTGCTTTGCAGGTCGGGAATATCATTTTCTGGCTCTTTTTCAGCATTCTAGGACAGCCAATGTGTGTCCTACTTTATTATCATGATGTTATTAATCAGGAGGAAAGGAGAAAGTGAAGTGTTTCTGATGAGAAACAAAAATAGCAATCTTGTAAATAAGCGCTTTAGCCAATGGCCCTGTTTCTTCATGTACAAATAGGCTAATAGCAATTGGATGAGAATCTAAATGGTGTTGAAATCAAAGGCAATTCTTTTTGCAAATAAAAATCTTGGAATTGAAACAGATCTTCAATGAAAGCTTGGATAATTGATTGATGGAGTCTTCCTAAAATTATATGGTTTATTCATCATCTAAAATAAGAAAATTGGGAACTGTTTTTTCTCAAATAAAAATATTAAAATAGTATCATAGAAGCTACCATGGACTGTCAATAACAAAACAGGCTAGTCTCTTGGGTACAGCCCCATTTTAACTAGAGAATTTTTTGTTTCAAAATTTGGTGTAAAAGATGTTGAGATATGTGCAAGGCCATTCCAATTATTTGTAATTTAAAGCATTATAATGAAAATGACTCATTTGTTATGCATAGGAACTTTTTGATTGCATTTTGTGAAGCCAATGCATAAATAAATTAATAAACATTTGCTAAGGAAACTCTAATTATTGTTTGGCTGCTATCCTTGCAATTTTAAGAGGGAATGTAAGATTTGAATGCACTCAGATCAAGGATTGTTGAGGTAGCTGTATTTTCAGGCAAGAACAATGTTAACATAATAGCATAATAGTGGGCAGTTGTCAGTCAAAAATGTTAATTGATAGAGAAGAAAGGCACAATAGAAAGATGGTGTTACATTTAATGACACGTATCTTCAAGGGCAGTTTTTAGTCAAAAATATTGTTGATAAGAGAAAAATGGCACGGAAAGATGATGCTACATTCAATGACATAAGTTTGAGTCTATCAGAGTTTCTGAACCATTACAATTGGTAAATAAATTATGTGATACTAGACTATGTTTGGGCCATACAGATTTATTGGAATTGCATAGTGCCGTAGATCAGTTCTACACCTGCAGTGGAAAAGTAACTTGCATGTTTGCACCTTACCTTCATGTAGTTAAGGCCACTCTAGATTTGGAAATTTGTCATTTCAATGGTAATTTAACAATAAAGTTAATAAACTATGCAAACTAGAGTCATAATGATACTTAATGCTTTCTGAATTTTCATAGGTGAGTTTTAGAGCTCAAATTCACAACCCCAAGCTTATAGGTGTTTGTGTTGAAAAACTTTAGTTGTAGTGGGCATTAAAAATCTTAATAACTCAGGCATTACATGAAATAACTGGGGATTGAATCTTTCTTTACAAGGATCAAAGCAATATGAATGCTTTTATGTTCCTAGGCTGGGTGAAAATGTTTATTCGATTCCCTTTTTCTTTGAGTGAGACCATGGGAACTAAAGTTTAAATTAATTTTTATCTTTTTTGAATTTGAGTAGGTGAGACAACTCAGATAATCGGCAAGACAATCTCTATAACCTTGGCATTACATGGACAAATTAAATGAGTCCTAATCTTTCCATCTTGAGCCTAGGGTTTTTGACATTATTGGATGCCCCAAAGATGGATTTCATTCTCAGAGGCCATTGTCTTCACCAGTACTACACATTCCTACAAAGTAGGAGCAAATTTATGATTAAAAAATCTGGAGACATGATCTATTAGGATTGTTGTAACGGGATGAAAATATTGAGTTACCCGACACAATTTTCTAGGTTTTGTAAACAATGACAGTTATCTTGGAAATTTCCATATAATGAAAGTCCACTTTAGCTGGAACAGAGTTTCGTATTTAAAGCACTACAAATTCGTGGGAATTTTCTCAAGTCCAAGAGCACTCAGGTAATAGATACCTGATAAATCTCATCATTCTACTATAGAGAACTTCTTTAGTTGACTAAGTCAAATAAGATATAAAAAAAGAGAAAGTGAGTCTGTTTTTAGTTTACAAATTGTACGGGCTAGATAAAAGTGAGATCAATTATTTCTGAGAAGTTTTGCATGCTCTCGTTTTAGAAAAAAAAAAATTAGGACAATGAGAGGCTTTTCATGACATTGACACTTGTTTACTATTGTGCAATAGTAAATGGTCTATTTAGGCTTGTTCATTATACAAATTGCATTGCAATGCTCGTTGTTATATGTTCGCATGAAGTGGGGTTGCATTTGTAGTCCTAATATATTTTGGGGGTGTAAAACATTATTTAAGTGTATTTTTTCATTTTTGCTTTCTTGGTGTTTGTTGTTAATCGTGGCAAAGCCTAGGACTATTGAGCTCCTCACTCCACACAACTATCACATATGGAAATTAAAAATAAGACAATTATTGCAACCTAGAAGACTTTGGCAAATGTTGAAAGATAAAACATTTGAATTCATTAACGAGTTTGAAAAAATTACTTATAGGAACAAGTTAGATAAAGTCGTGGGGTTCATAGGAATCTTGTATGTTTCTAATAATTTGTTGTTTCACATTGTGAAGTGTACAACATAGAAGCAAGTATCAAACAAATTTGACTAATTGTTTGGTACCATTAACAAGTTATGTGTTTTTCAATTAGAGTCAGAGTTGACATCACTATCTAGATGATTTTCCTATTATTGAGGACTTTCTTATGACATTGTCACAATTGAAAGGCTGTGGACATAATAAAACTAATAAAGAATGCATCTTCCTAATTTTGTCTAAGTTGAAGGGCTCATTTTAGGTGTTTTCATCTACTTTTTATTCTACTATGGATGTTTTGGAGATTGAATTTAAGATGTTCACTTTTGGGTTGTTTTGTGAGCATCCTACTGGGAAACATGTTTGGTTGATTCAATTGGTTGCACTTCCTAGTTCTAAAAGACAAGCGTTGATGGCTCAATTTTTCAAGGGAAAAGGTAAAAATAAGAGGAAGCTTAATGTGGTATCTACTTCAGGTGGTAAGCCTCCCTCCAAATTGAAGCTAAAGAACAATCGAAAGTACACATCCTAATTCTTTTTAAGTCTAGTGAGTTTATCTCCAAGATGAAGTAAATGGGTGATCCTTTCTCTTTTTGTGGCAAGCTTGGTCATGATGAACACAAATTTTGGCAAAGATAAGAGGCCTTGGAGGAAGCCATGTAGTGACACAATATTTCTATCTCCAAGCCCTCTTCTATAGATAAAGGGCAAGCCCTCTTCCATAGATAAAGGGCAAGATCTTTCTATACAAAATTTGCAAGGTTCATGTTTACATGGTTGGATAGTTGATTCAAGTGCTTCTCACAATATGACACATTCACATGGTCTACCTTGTTCACTTTTTGACAAATAATACTTCCCAAGTTGTAGCAGGAGACTCTTCAGAAATTGCTATTTAGGAATTAGGTACTATAGAATCAATCAATGGGTGGATCAATGACGTGTTCTTTGTTCCAATTTTTTTTGCTAACCTAGTTTTTGTCTATCAAATTTGTCATTCTAGTGAGGAAAGGTAGTTGAGTTCACACAATATGATGCAATCATTTGAGAGTTGTAAGAACTTGAGATGGTCACTGCTATAGGGTGTGTTGATCAAGGCTCCTATTTGCACAGGTTTGATGGTTTTGAGTCTTTTTTAGGACCATCCCTCATTGCACATGCAAATTCTTAGAGCATGTTATGCTACAAATGGTTGCTTAGGTATCATTAATAATTGAACATATAGGAGTTTAATAATTTTATGTTTCAACATTAGAATGCTCTTGATTTGCTTTAGATATTTGGCATCCTAATTGCAAGATTGCCTTTGTTCCATGTCAATTAGATGTCATACTATCTGCCAACTACACTACACCCACAATTGATGTTACATTTTATTGACATTTGGTTGGCAACCCCTTTTGTATTTGACATAGTCGTCCTAATATTTCCTTTGTCGTTGGACTTATCTCACATTTCTCTCGGGATCCTCATGAGTCATTAGAAAGTAACCGAACATATCTTAAAGTATATCCAAGGCCAATCTCATTTGGTATTCAATACATATCAAAAGCTTCTCAAATTGTGGACTTTATTGACTCAAATTAGGCTAGTGATGTTGATGATAAGTAGTTAATTTTGGTTTTCTTTTGCCTTGGTTTTGGCTTGATTGCATGGTCTTGTAAGAAGTAGACAATAAATTGCATTATCATCAACATAGGCTAAGTATTAAGGTGCAATTTTTGGCTAGTGACGATCAGAAGTCTACTTCTAGTTTTGTCTTTTTCCTTGGTTTTAGCTTGATTGCATGGTCTTACAAGAATCAATCATCTATTGTATTATTATCTTTAAAGGTTTAGTATCAAAGTGCAATTTTGGCTAGTGATGATTGAAAGTCTACTTTTGGTTTTGTCTTTTGCCTTGGTTTTGGCTTGATTGTATAGTTTTGAAAAGCAAGCTATTTTTGCATTATCATCTATAGAGTTTGAGTATCAAGGTGTAGTTTTGGCTAGCTAAGAGATTCTTTGGCTTCAACAATTAAAATTTTTAGGAGACTATGTGAGATGACTTTTTAAATCTACAAACCAATAACTTCTTACCTTTTACCACATAGTGCTCAAGTTGTATCATCTAAATATCTTTCCTCGAATTACTATATAAGAAATTTGTCTTCACATCCATTTTCTCAAACTCAAGATCAAAAGTTATTGCAATAGACAATACGAACCAAATGAATGTCAACTTAGCAACTAGATAAAAAACTCACCATAATCAATTTTGTCAATCTAGGAATATCCTTTTGCAACCAATCTAGCCTTATACCACTTGAACTAAATTTATTTTTGAACACATTTGCAATTGATAAGATTCCTCCCCTTAGCAACTAAACTAAGTCCCAAGTTTCATTATTCCTAAACAAACCATCTCATCATCCATGGCCAACTTCCAAGACTCACTATCATATATCTACATTGCCCAAATCAATTTAAATCTCATCAATATTAGTAATTAAAGAAAAAATGCATCTAAAATCAAGTGGGCTATACCTTTGAGGTTGTTTCCTATGTCGAGTTGACATTCCCAAAAGATAAGGTGGAGGTTCTTCTAAAGCCTCTAAGCTTCTTTATAATATCCTCCTCATCAAGTCCACCTTGAACCTCTAGTTCAATGTCAAGTGTTATTATCTCAATCTTTGGCTATAACCACATTATAGACTTTGCATTCCCATCCAATTGCTTAGCTAAAGGAGAATGCCTAACCTCCTTGGAGATCACATTCCAACTATACAATGTCTCCCTAGTCACAAGATCCTAAACCTTGTACCATTTCACTTTGTTACCATAGCTGATGAAGATACGTTGCATTGCCTTATAATCCAACTTTGAGTGCTTATCCTTAGGCACATGAGTATATGATTCACAACCAAAAAATTCAATATGTTGAAATGAGGGTTTTTTTCTCGTCCAAACATCCATGAGGGTTTTATCCATGTGTTGTTGTAGGAGACTTGTTAATCAAGTAATATGCAATGCAAACCACCTTTGCCTAGAATTTATGTTCCAAATTGGCCCCATTGAGTGTATTCCTATCCCTCTCCATCAATGTCATGTTCATTCTATTTGCAACTCCATTTTACTAAGGGGTGTATATTGTCTTATGTCATGCAATGTTGCTTTCTTTGTAGAATTTGTCAAACTTAGTTGACTTTTTCACCATTATCTATTCTCAACACCTTGATATTTCTAATTGTATGGTTTTCCACAAGAGCCTTAAACATTATATTGACTAAGGAATTTGAATTTATGCCTAAGAAAATAGACCCAAGGCCTCTTGAAGAAATCATTAATAAAAGAAGCATAATACAAGGATTTAACCAATGTAGGCATATCTACATGACCGAACACATTGCTATGAATAAGATTCAAAATCCCATGAGACTTATGTGAACTCATGTAAAACTAAACATGATTTTGTTTTCCATGAATACGATGTTCACAAAAGTAAAAGTCAAAAGAACAATCAAGATGTAAATCAATTAATTAAAATATAGTTGAATCAAGCTTATAGTAAATTAATTAAAACTAAAATGCTATGTGGTGATGGGAAAACATTGGGATATTGATTTTATACCAAAGGGTGTTCACATGAACACCCTCCACAAAAATGGATGTTCACACAAACACCCTTTGGATGAACACCATTTGCTTGAAGTGGGTTTGCAAGAACTTCCTAATGTGGTACCATTTTCCCCTAAGGCACATGGATGAATGTTATTCACCTAAAATTTTCACTTAAAATCATATCATTAAAAAGAAAAAATTATGTGTAAATAGCACTCAATCTTAGCTTTCTAAATATATAAATTTTATTATATTTTGTTAGAAACAACATTTAACGAACATTCAAAGGACCTACATTGCCAAAGGATAGGAGGCAAGATAGAAGACAAGCAAACAATTTTAAATGGGTACATTACACTTTGTTGGTTGAATTCACTTTCAAGATACAACTTTTAGATAATAATTACTATACAAGCAACCTCATTTTTAAAGTTTCACTTGACTAATGAACTATGAGATACAACATATGGGATATAGTCATAACTTAAATGTGGCCACATTGTACTATTACATTGTTCAATGATGTGTGTCAAATAAGTCCACACAATGCAGCATTAACATTCTAGCATATTTTTTAATATTTTTTTGTTATATTCTAATCAACATAGGTTTGTTATAAACAACAATGACATACATTTATAGCACTAGAAAAATTGATAAATGATATCAACACTTTAGAAAAAAATACCATGCACAAGGTATCAATGCCCTTATTGAACAAAATCAAATCAATGAGTATGTGACAAGTTATGTGGAAGGGCATATTATGTGCATAAATTACAATTATTTTCAATTGAAAAAGGAATAATAAAAATGTTAAACAAAAAATATGTATTATATATTGAAGTTAAGGATCCATGTTAAAAAAATAATGAAAATATCCATATGTTTTGCTTAACATTATATGGGAGGACAAAGTGATATCAATAAAAAATAAAAGTATAACAACATTTTATTAAATAATTATCAAATATAATTAAAATGATTCTCTTAATAAAAGAAAATATAATTAAAAAAGTAAGTTTTATAAAGCATCAACTAGATTATCTCTAGTCATTGGCCAAACAAATAATATAGCGCACATTCCCAAGTCACCTTGGAACTACACCACAAGAGATATTGCATGTGAAGGAATTTCTCTTTGGTTCGAGCAAACAATCACCTTGAATCATCTTTAAATTCATCATTTGTTTATTACAATTGATAAAAAATAGATAATTTCTAAAAATCCATGTTTTAAGTAATCCCAAAAGACAAAAAAATGAGATATGTTATTGTGTTGTCACCCATTGAAGGAATAAAATATTAATAAACCATACATAGCAAGCTATGATAATTTTTTCAACATCCCTCCCCACATTTTCTTCTAGAAAACAAGATCAAAGTTATCAATGGGTATCTTAGAGGAAGAAAAATAAAGCATTATGGGTGTGAAGTTCTATTTAGATTTTGAAGTGATTGAGGTTGTAGATATTGATAGTTACCTTATATCAAGAAGGCCATATTAATATGCACAAATGTATAAGGCCATATTTATAAGTAAATCTTAACCAATTGGGATGTTGCAATCTTGATGTTAGTCAAAACAAACCAAAAGTTGTTTATATTTACATGTGCATGCCTAATTGAGTCAATCAAGTCACTCCAATTGAAAATGAGGTCACAAGTTTGAATTATTTATTAAGCCAGCAATGATAACATGTTAGCTCTTTGCATGAGGCCATGCTTATATAGAAAAAAATGTAGATATATGTGATTCAAGCAAAAATACATGACCTTTGTCAATGGGCCAAAAAACTAATTGTTTGCTAGATTCAAAGAATGATCAAGAATATGTAAAGCATGATATTGTGAGAAAGATGAAGAATCACCACATAGAAAGCAACAATGTAACCAAAATTTATGATTGAAGCACAAACAAATCAAATAATTGATCCAAACTAGATCAAAGAAGGATGGTTTAAGTGAATAAAATTACAATACCAATGGACTATTCTTAAACATATACAATTCAATAGTCAAAGGTAAATTTTGGCCAATAAAAATAGGACAACTATTTACTACCTTTTGGCATGGATGAGGTTTAAAATTGTTATTGATTGTTTGACTATTGAACTATATTATGTTTAAGTAGCATGATGTTTTTGATTAGTTAAGCAGGGAAGGGACCTCATCCCATGGTTACAGCCAAAAACCAAAAAGGAACCAAAACAAAGTGGGAAACAACACCACCAACAAGAACAAAAAAATAGCGAGTAGAGTGGTGTGCATGTCATCATTCAACATTGTAACCATAGTCCAGCCAATATTAATCAAAAACAAGAAGTTTTTGCTAGAAAACTTAAAACTACGTAAACCATTGATCAAATCAACAGTGTCCCAGGTAATATTAAACCATAACAGGGCTATTATAAAATAGCAGTATGAGATTTGGAAACAAAAAGACAAAAAATGGAAAGCAGTCATAAAAGCAGTAACAAGAAGCCATTACTTGGCTTTCTTTAGTAGGTCCCCATATTCGCCAATGAGGGAGATGTACTTCCTCACACAATAATTTTCTATTTTCCTTTCTTGTCCTTAGAGGTAGCTTTGGCTAGATGGAATGACCTACCACCACTTCCTCCACTCCCTTGCCCCTACAAGATCACCTTTGACTCCTCATTTTGCACACCTTCCTCAGAAATATTAATGATATCACTAGGGTTAATATCTCTTTTTAATTTATTCGCCTTGGGGAGGTCCAACAACAAAGGCGAGTGTTTTCTCTTCTCTGGCGTAGCCTTGATGAGCTCAATCTCATAAACACCTTTTTCTTCACTTTTCTGCATCACAAGAGTAGAGGGGTTCGAGACATTGGCCACAGGGGATGGGCTCTTAGCAGGAATTAGCACCCTCCTGGCAGCAACTAAGGGAGGCAGGAAAGGATTAGGAGCCACAACAAGAATTTCATCAACAGGAGGTTCCTCGTTATCCCCATCTAAACAATTAGGATTTTCATTTCTAGCGGCCAAAGGGTTGTGATGAGGGTTAAGAGATAGAGCATACTTATAGAGGGTTAACATCAGACCTTGGTGTAGGGGAGGACTAGCACCCTTCTCAATATTGAGTTGCAGGGAAGATAATAGGTAAAAGGGTAAATTGATAATCTCTCCATGCCTAATATGATTAAACAGAGGAAAATTGTATGCATGCACCAACATATATCTACCTTCTAAAGTAAAATATTGCATAACAAATAGGCTAACCAAAGCAAAGGAAGGTGGGAGTTCTAACCTAGCATATCCATTTTGAAAACGTTTAAGGTTCTCCCCTTCATGCAGGAATTTATCCACGAACTTTTGATAATTAGCCCCACTCCTCTTAGCAACTTTAATCCCTTGGTTTTGTAGGCTAGTTGCTTCCGCAATGAACCTCATCGTAACCTCAAACTTCATCGCTCCAATGGCTACACTTCCTTTCCTCCAGGAGATGGTAAACTTAGTAGTTAAATTCTCATTGTAACCCTTCAGAGATTTAAAAAACGGAGCCATACCTACATTTTCAAAAAGCATCCATAGATCCACGTTCTGCTTAAGGGCCTAGCAATTAGGAGGCTTGGTGTGCTTCCTTGGGCCTCCCATTTTTACTCTTTGCAAATTCTTAGGCTCATGCAGGCTTTTCCTCATAATCACCCACTTCCTCGTCTTTCTTTCCTTGTTGTAGAAGACACTATTTCTCCAAATAACAAAAAAGGCCCATAAAAAATGTGGGATCAAGAAGTTCTTTTAGCGAAGGCTAGTGGCACAATTCCCAATACCATTAGCTCATCATTATTATTACAAGCTTTAAAATCCTCATTTAATTTCAATCCTTGCAACACTTTACAATTCTAGGAAGGGCTGACAATAGGCAAATCAGCACGATTCGAGTTGACAACCCTTATCAATTTGAAAATCTCCATGTGATCATCGGACACCTCGGGAAGGGAAGAATGATTTATTTTACTTCCTAATGAGATCATCAGATACCACACCATACCCCCAATATCATCATAACTCTTTAAACCTTTAAACACCTCAAGAATCCCATGCTTCCCGCGTAGCTTCATCATATCATCTTTGCAAATTGTAATCATTTTCAACTTTCTCATTTAATATCAGGTCTCTTAAAGACTTCGACATATTATAATTTGTCTAGCGGGTCCACCCCATACAACTCAGAGCCACGTTGGCGACACAGTCAACAGCTTTGTTGCCCTCTCTGTAGATGTGTTGCACCTTGTAGTTGGTGAAGTAACTCTTCAGTGTTAGGCACTTATCAATTATATTTTTTAGCTCCCAAGGTGGCACGGCCACACCATTCAAAATATCCATGATGAGCTTGGAATCTCCTTCAGTTATTACATTTTTAAAGTCGAGCTCCTTTAGTGTTTTGAAGCCCCCTAAGGCAGCCATAGCTTCAGCTTTATTATTAGAACAAACACCCATATTCACACCAAAGCTCGATATGCATTCCCCTTTGTGGTTTCTTAGCAGACCCCCTGCCCCTACTAATCTCAGGTTGCCTTTTGAGCACCCATCAAAGTTACACTTTATCCAAACCATCTGAGGAGGACTCCACACAGTAGCTATTCTGGTTAGCAACATAAACCAATTGAGCTTAGTGAGATCCTTCCTTATGCCCCAATTCTGCTTGATCCTCATCTCTTTGTAGTTAGGCCATGCTTTGGAAAAACTGTAACTTCTAGCCTCAATATTTTCCTTAATCTGTGTTTTTATAATCAAGCTTACCTCCCAACTGCTTCTCTCCACTTCCCTAAATATCATATTATTCCTTTCCTTCCATATTCCCCAAGTAACAAAGGAGGGAACTTGGTTCCAAAGGTCAACAATAACATTGTGGGAAAAAGGACAATTCGACCAACTTTCTATAAACAACTTCACTGAATGAGGAAACACCCAGTCTAAGGACAACAACAGGAAGGACCACACCTCCCTTGCGAATTAGCAGTGAAAGAAGAGGTGCATAATTGACTCCTATTCCTACTTACAAATGGAGCATCTATTAACCAGTTGGAATCCCCTCCCAACCAGGTTGTCAATTGTAAAATTTTTTCCATGAGCAACAGTCCACCAGAAACAGTTAATTTTAGGAACCAAGTTCTTTAACCACATCTTATCCTAGAAATGTTTTGTAATGACATCTAGAGGCTTCTCTAGTTCCTCATATGCCTTTTTAACCAAGAAACAACCTGAAGAGCTACCTTTCCAAAGCCATTCATCTTCCCTTTCTCTATCAAACCACATAGCCTCCCCAATAAGATCATGCAGCCTTAGAAGGGTAGGGTCCCAGTTGATCAGTCTCTGGCCTCTCAAATTATCCCTCCTTAATAGCATTTGAACTCCTTCCAATTAGGTTCCTCCATCTCCCAGTTAATATAGTCAGAAACCTTTTTGCCACAAATCCTGGTTAAGCTTTGTTTGAGAGGATTCAATTCATCAATTAAGGACAAGTAGAAGTGTCAATCCAAGGATCCTTCCAAAAATCAATATTCATGCCATTCCCAATTCTCTTTCTAACCCCCAGTTTCAACACATTTTTTAATTTAACAAGATGATTCCATAAAGCAGAACCACTAGGTAGGTCAAACATAGAGAGAAAATAGTCAGGATTCCTATTCCTTAAATACTTGGCTTGGAAAAAATTTACCCAGTCTTTAGAGCCTTCAAGAAGATTCCATCCAATTTTTGCAGTGAGGGATTTGTTTAGCAAGGATATTCTTCTTATTCCCAAACCCCCTCTCCTTTTGGGAGTGCACACTTTTTCCCAACTAACCAGAGGTGGTCTGTTTTTTTCTTTTTTTCCTGATCACAAAAATATTCTTTGAATCTGTTCAATCTTTTCCCCTATAAAAGCAGGTATTTTGAAGAGAGATAGGTAATAAATCAGAATATTTTGAAGGGAGGCTTTAAGATGTTGGACCTTGCTAGTCACGCTAAGAAGCTTCCCCTTCCAACCAACCAACTTGTTTTGAACTCTCTCAATCAGCAGATTCCAATAGTTATTTTCCAACTTCTTGGAGATCAAAAGTAGGCCAAGATAGGCATAAGGTAAGACAGCTTCCTGACATCCTAGAATTTTCACCACTCTATCCTTAATCTGTTGGTCAGTATTGAAGAAGTATATCTTGCTTTTTTTATAGTTTATATACTGGCCAAAAACAACAACATAGTCATTAAGAACCTGTTTCCAAAGACTAGCTTCCCCCCACCAAGGCTTCCCCAAAAATAAGAGTATCATCAACAAATTGTTGATGGGAATCAATCATAAGGGACGAGGCTGCTTTAACTCCTTTTAGAGCTTTAGAGTCCACCAGTTTTTGGATGTTCCTCCCTAGGACTTCAACAACAATTATAAAAAGGTAGAGAGAGAGGGGATCACCTTTCCTAAGACCACAACCACAAGAGAAAAACCTTGGGGGACACCATTAACCATAACAGAGCACATCGGGGAGGTAACATAAGTAGAGATCATCTTAAGGAATCTTCCTTCTATCCTGAACTTTCTGAGAACATAAAAAAGAAACGGCCAGGAGACTCTATCATAGGCCTTAGAAATATCAATTTTGAAGGCCATCCCAGGTTTCTTAGAATGGTCCATTGAGTGGATGATTTCATGGGTGGAGATGACCACATCAAGAATGTTTCTTCCCTGGACAAAACCTTTCTGGTTTGGGGCAATCATTTTACCAAGCACCGATTTGAGCCTTATCACCAGAATTTTAGAGAAGATTTTATAAACTGTATTGCAAAGGCTTATAGGTCTATAATCCTCCATAGAAGAGGCTTCAACATTTTTGGGAATAAGGGCTAAAAAGGTGGCAATCAATTGGTTAAGAAGCTTGACCGACTTGAAGAAATCTCTAACAGCATTGAAAAGGTTATTCTTAACAATATCCCAGTAGGTTTGGAAAAAGGCAAGAGGGAACCCATCTAGGCCAAGAGCTTTAAAAGCGCTGAAGGAGAACACAACCTTTTTTACTTCTTCCATAGAAACAACATTAGTCATCATCTTTAAATCAAGCTCATAAATAACTTTAGGGATCACCTCAAGAAAGGCAACATGTACCTGATTTACATTGCCAAGAGCCATATGGTGAGAGGAGAAGTTAACAGCTTCTCGAGCAATTTCTTTTTCAATGGTAACCATGGAGCCATCCTCTTTTACAAGCGATTTGATCTTGTTTTTGCTTTTGTGTTTCAAAGTGGATTGGTGGAAGAATTTTGTGTTCTTATCCCCTTCAGTTAGTCATTGAACACATGAGTTTTGTTTCCAAAAACTTTCCTCCTTTTTGTTTCTCTTAAACCATTGAGATTTGAGGTCTCTTTCCTTAGCACATATCTCATCACCCACCTGGCCAACCTCCATAATGTCCTGAACCTCTTTTAAGTTGTTTACCAGGGTATTCTTTATCTCAAAGATATTACCAAAAGTCACCTTATTCCACCCTTTCACTATGTGCTTTATTTTTCTCAACTTTTCTACCAGGCAATACATTGGAGTGCCAGTTATAGGTTCCTCCCACCAAGATTTAACAAGAGTAGCAAAATCTAGGTGGAGACTTCACATTAATTCAAATCTAAACAAGAAAGGTCCCCTATTATAATCTACATTACTTTTAAGCACCAAGGCATTATGATCAAAGCCAGACCTTGGGAGAGCAGAAAGAGATAGGACTTGGGATATATTCCAATTGATAGAGATCAAAACCCTGTCTAATTTGACTTGGATTAGATGGTTTTCATTCCTTTAGTTGGACCAAGTGTACTTAGTGCCTTGGAGGGGGATATCTATAAGACCAGCTGAATTTAAAAATTATGCTAGCTCCATCATGCTATCTGAGTAGTCGTCTTAACCCCCTAACTTCTCTAAAGGAAGGAGAGGAGAGTTGGAATCTCCTCCCAACATCCAATGGTCATCTTTTTTGTAAGAAATAGCATCACTTAGTTGTTCCCAAAGTAGAACTCTGTCCCTACTCAAGTTTGGGGCATAAATATTTATTAAGTTCCATTTCTCCTAGGAAGCCAAGTCTTCAAGGGTAATCATCAGATTGTTCCTGCTAGCAGAACACATAGTTCCTTTAAGTTTTGAAGGATTCCAAAGAGTAGCTATACCTACTGAAGCTCCTTCAGCCTCACTAACAAAATAATTCGCACCAGGCCAGATGCTCAAAATAGCCTTTCAAAAATCTCTTTCTTCATCTTAGTTTCCTTAAGGAGAACATCCACTTTATTGTCAAGGATACAAGTTTTAACCAAGAACTATTTATATGAGCTATTAAGGCCCCTTATATTCTAGGAAATATACTTCATAGAAAACATAATATACAAAACCACCCTCACCCCCGAGAAGTAGCCAAGGCTACTTCTTCTTGGGCTTTGATCTTGCAATCGAGTCCAAGGTTCTTTGTTTTCCTGCAGCCACATCCCTCAATGTATCTTTAGTTCTGGAATCCTTTTGGGAAGGTCTACCCACCTTATTCCCCCTCCCAAAATCTGACTTTTTTTTCTTTTTGGATTTAATTGGTGCTTGATACCACTCCTCACCATCTTTATCACTAGACTGGGTAGGAAAACCCAATAAAGCCATAGTCACTCAAGTTTCTTGCCCCCTTTTGGGATAAGAAATGCATATCCTCCAAAGACAAAACATACCTTCTTCAAGCTCATCTCCCACTCCTGAAGACTGCACTTTCTCCTCCAAAAGAGATCCCACCATAGGTTCACCCCCTATAATAACTTCATCCCCACCAATCACCTTCGCCATTTTCGGAAAGCCTGGGGTCGGAAAGTTGGAAATAGGGGTAGAGACCTCAAGGTTCAAGCAGACCGAGTCGTTAGTTACAATAAGAGGTTTAGAAACAACCTCCATTTCTGAGACAGGGTTATCCTTCAAATGGGGAATAGACACCACCTGAGCAGGAGTTGCAGAAGGCTAAGCAACAGAAGCCATTTCATTAACAGAGTGTTCCACCATTTGATTTTTCTCCTTGGCACAAGTACTCTCGGCAAGTTTATACCCACAAGAGTCAATGAGGTGTCCAAACTTCTTGCACTGTTGACAAAAGAGACAAGCATTTTCATATTCTAGGGGTTGGGTCCAGTTACCAAATTTTGACTTCTACAGGATAGAGGATGGTAAGATCGTATTCACAACGATGTTTACACAAATACGGGCATACACTAGTTTGGATCTCTCCTAAGTAATCTTATCAATAGCCAGAAGACTGCCAAAGGAGTTGGAAATACCTTTTAAATATCTCATCTCCCAGAACTCCAAAGGAAGTCTCGGAAGGCAAACCCAAGTTGGAGCCAAGGTGCCTAGGTCAACCAACGGATCGAAGCTCGATTTCCATTTGCAAAGGGAGAGAAAGTTTTTGAACCCCGAGTCAAAAGCCTAGGGACCACCAGGTAAAACCTTCAACATATCTTCACAAACCACAAAGGAGAAAAGGAAGAGACCTCTTAGCATAACATTTATGGTGACGCTGCCTTTGAGGTTCCAAGTGGAAGTAGCCCATTGACAAACCAGTTCAATGTTTGGCCTATACGCCAAAAAATTTCAACACACACTAGTTTGAGATTTCCCATTGCCTTCAACATCAAAACTTCTAGGACATCTACTTCCCAACCTGTCACTAAGCAGGACGCAAATTCTAATGACCTTTTACCCAAGGTTGGCGAGTCAAAACCCACCAGTTTGTCCACGTAGGAAACCAGTTCTTCCATAGAGAAGAAAGAGTCTAGCCCAAAAAATGGAGATATGGGCGAATTTCCAGAAATACCTTAAGTATTTTCCCCAAGGGAAAGGACGGAAGTACGAGGAGGGGACGTCATATGGGGCACAGTTAGACTGTTGCTGCCATCGTAAGCACAACGTAGGCAAGAAGACAACATTCTTGGAATGGGGAGCCTTCTCGGGCCCCCCTCCCGACTGACCCGTGAAACAATCAAATCACAATAGGGGTCAGAAATTCAAAAAAACAACAAGAGCGGGAAACTTGCAAAGTAGAGCCGAGAGCTAGTAATACATCTTCACTGGATTGTAGAATGATGTTGGTGAAGATGGTTTTATGAATTAGTGAAGGGAGAATTGAGAAGTTTCCCACTCATGAAAAAATCATGAAAGTAGACAAGTTCATCAATAAATTCAAACAATTAACTCCAAAATAAGAAGAATGAAGTAAATTAATGGTGCACATGCTAAAGGAAATACAAACAAGATGGTATGTAGTACATAGGGAGAACTTGCATAATTGACAATAAAGGGAAATTTAGACTAAGGTTTAGGAAAAGCTAGGAAGATGAAGAGAATAAGTATGATGGGTAGATATATCCAAGTGTACGCATTCAAAGACAAGAAGTGAAATGGAAGAATGAAGACCAAGGGTTTGTAGAAGAGATGTTTGCATTATTGCTATTCAACATTTGAAGTATAGAGAGGGTCTAGTACATCAAGGAAGATTTTCATCCAATCTTCTATTTTGACAATAAATATGATGGAATACATAAGGCATTTAAGATATTAATCAAGGTGATTTTTGAAAATGCATCTATAGAGGAAAATATTTACAATGAGCTTGAAATATTTGGTCTCTAAATTTGAGACTGTAAAAGGGGTGACAAATAAATGTTCCAAAAGAGTAACAATTTCAATTAGAAAAGACAAGCTAAATCATCACAAAAAGGAAAGGTAAAGGCATATATTGTTTGTGCTATAGAGAAAGGTAAGATGAAGGTGTGACAAGCCAAAGCAAATGAAAATGGTATGCTAAATAAAGATGTTGAGCTTTTGAAACTTGCAAAGTCTAAGGGGTGTGATAAGTTGAAGAAAAGGAAGTGGTAAAGGATACAACCATATTGGGATGTTAAACATAAAGAAATAAAATATCAACAATGAGAAAGAACCAAAAATACCTGTATTGAGGGTTATGGGGCTTGAATAAATGGTGGAGATGATAGAAATATTGAATAATATGTCAATGTATTTCCCATAGGATACCATGAAATGAGAGTAATTTAATCATCATTAAAGAAGACGAAATTAAGTTGAAGTTAGATTCAAAATTAGTAAAGAAGTGACCTCATGGAATATAACCAAGCATTCTCTCCAAGGTAAAAGAAAAGATAAACAAGATGCTAGAGGCAAAGAGAATCTACCCAATGGAGGATCAAAATGGGTAGAGTATGGTTATAATTTATATCAATAAGAATGAATACAAAAGAGCTATTCAACTATAAATCACTAAAGCATGCATGAAAAATCCCTTACCAATATTGTTATAAAGAGGACAAATCTACACTTCCATTGATGGTCCATCAAGAGACAATTAAATGTGGATTGAAGAGAATAAATTTTCTTGACTAAGCAAGGGTATGTTACATATATGGAATTCTCTCTATTGAAGAACTATTTGCTAGTCTTCTCACAAATTGTCATTGCCACATTATGAAATATTACGAATGAGTTCCTAGAAAATTGGATGGTTAATGAGTTGTAACCCAAGAGAAAGTTGGTAGTGAATAGGAGAAAGAAATGCCAAAGAGACCCATCTAGTGACAAAGATCAACCAAACAAGAAGAAAGCATGTTCAGTAATATTGAAATCCTTAACTTTGGTTAAATGGAAACTAAATAAATGATGATAGGATCTCAACAATACTAGATGAAGAGTCGCAAGCTAGCTCATGTGCTATAAAAATGCCAATTTGGATATTTATTTGTTAGATCAATGTTGGATCGACATTTGGAATTCTTTCAAGCCTTAATACCATAATTAAAACATTTCAATATCATTAGCTCTTAATAGTCTTCTATCTTAAAGTAAGGTTTATCACTCAACCTTAGGTTGAGGAAAGAAAGAAGATCACGTAAATTGCTACAACCTTTTCTTGTGTCTTGTAAAATATTGTACCTTCTTGTTAGCATGAAAATAGTTGAAATACTTCATCAACATCTAAAAAATTAGGTACACTCAAACCTAGTATTTTCAATCTTATATTCTACATTATTACATTTGCAAATAACTTTTTTAAAATATCATGAACCATGTTAAAACACACAAATGTATGTGTAAGAGTCAATAAAACATGTCTTTAGATTCAGATGAGGCTTCATTCCTATTATATTCTTCACCCTATTATGAAAACATAAATTTCCCCCAAATTAATTTTATCTATGTATAATACAAGAGACCAAAGCTTCAAAGGATCATTTACTTAACATAACTAGGTGGTGGATTATGTGTTGCATTTGACAAGTTTCCTCTAGTAGACTTTCTTCCTCATCGCATGAGGTGACATAGGATGAGGTCAAGGTGGAGGACATCCTCATTTCTTCACATTCATGGAGTTTTAAAAAGATGTATCTTAGACAATTGTTCAAAGGAGGAAGAGAGGTCTTCCTAAATCTATTTTAGCATCTCATCCATGGGTTAAAGGTGTCAAGATTGCAAGGATGGTGTCAAGAATTGTGTATGTTTTTGTTTGTTAGAGTTTTCACTTCTCATTATTGGTTGTAGTAATATCGTTGTTTAATTTTGTGCTTTGTTTTGGGTTAATTGGTGTTGTGATGACGTTTTTTTGTAATTGGGTTTGAGGTCTCAATAAACCTATTTATCCATTAAGTTTGTGGGATGTTATTGTTGTGGGGAAACTTGGTTACAATTTTGTTGTTGTCTGGATTTTTGTGTTGGTTGGCATTTGTTGTAAAAGGTTTTAGGGCCCATTCAAACCTATTTTACCCATATAATAAAAAAAATTGCCAAAAGTTTGAAACTTTGAAGCTTTGGAATAAAGAATATGAGTGAAAGATGAAGCATGTGACCTTCAACATAACAACAAAAATTTTAGGGTGTTGCCATGGGATACTAACACAAAGCATAATTCTTGGGAAATTGCAAGGATATCATGAATTATACACTTAATTCCTAACATTTCTATAAGAAAGAGGGTTACAAGTAGTTGCAGACTTTAGACTTTTTTAACTTCAAATTGTTCAAGTTTGAGATTAGTCTATAAAGTATGGGAGATTTTTTGGAAAATATCTTATAAACTCTTTCTAATTATATCATTTTAATGTACTTTTCATGTCTTGAAATTATAAATAACGTAATATATTAATTTAAAGTTAAATGATAGAAAGTAGATGAGAGGTTTTTGCAAAATTAGTAAAAGTATATGGGAATGGCTATAAATTTAATTTAGTCATAAGAAATAAATATATAGGAAGAAGTATAAAAGTTAATAGACTATTTAAAGGTGTGCTAGAAACACATAATGTCTTCAAAGAAAGAGTAGATCCTAACTCAAATAGGAAGGATCAAGAGAACCAAATTTATTCTAATGTTATTTCTAATTGAAGTAATAGAAAAAATTATAGTGTCATATCTTATGTTTTTCATTAAATGTTTACTTTGCATTTTAGTGTAGCTACTTTCCCTTGACTTAGATTCAAATTATTCACATATGACTAACTTTCTTTGATGTGCTTTAATATATTTTGCACAACAAAAGAATGGTTAATAGAATATTGAGTAAACAAGCAAGTACAAATAATTTGAAATAAATGAGTTTTCAAAATGAAAGTTGTGATTTGAAAAAATCATATTAAAAATGGAAAATTAAACTAGTAGACGTCATATTAGAATAATGGAAAAGAAGGGTCAAACGAAAAATAGAGAATGACATGTTGACAACAATATTCAAGCCATTGGAAATAAAAGAAGAGCTCAAATAAAAATGGAAAATGGAAAGTAAAAGTCCAAAACCCAAGCAAAAATATGATAAGAGCTTAATTGAAAATGGAAAATAATGAGTAGACACCAAAATACAAACTAGTAATGACCTCTAAATCTAATATTTGTATGTTAAAAAAACTTTGTAAGTTGAGAAGGAAACATACTATATAATGTTACATTAATTTAGTTTGTTGGTGACAAACTACCTTTACCTCTATCTTTTGTATATAAGATTTTAACATCTTCTTCATCATGTTTTTACTTGTTCTCTAATCTATAAAATTAATTTTACAAGTAGTTCGAAGGCTTAGTCCACAACAAAATATATAGTCCATTATACCATGATCATTATGTCAGTAGATTTGATGCCACAATGGAAATGGTCCTACTAACATAATAGTTCATTGGTTATGGATGAATGCATTTACTTGTTTGCTCTTCCCTCTCATTTTTTAACTAACAAATCCTTTAAAAAATTACAAACTTCCTCTTCTCATTCTTATTGTTTGCTACATTCCTATTAGAAAATTGTGTCAACATATTATTGTTGACAATTATATGAAATCAATGTAAATAAACAATTAAGAAGGATTGCAACATATTTTTTATGTTTGAATACATAAGCTAGTGAAATGTAAATGTATGTATAAAAGGTTGTACAAAGAAATATCATTTTACGCTTCATATAAGAGGAAAATGAATGTCGTAAGAACCAAATGTCTTGCAATGCTATTTATAATTGAAAACAATGGGAGAAGCTTTAATATCATTCATCTTTGTATTGTTCATCAAACATTCACTTTCTATTTTTATTTCTTTTACAATTTTCTTTACCTAACTTAAACTATTTGTAAACTTTTAGCTTGATTGAACATCTTTTGATATAATGTACAACTAATTCTAATGATGAAACAAATGGATATATGTGAGATGTGAATGAGTAATTCATTTCTCAGATTAAAATTGTTGCATGTTTTTCATGTACAACAAAAGACTAGATAACATAAATGATGAGTAAACACATAAGTAAACAATTTGAAATAGAGGGATAATTGTAATTGCAACGCAGGCGGATAAAAACCCTATCATGGGCGAGGTTGTAGGTGCAACCCCTGATGGCGGCTAGGGCGGAAAGGGTTCCTCTGTGCCTACGTGCATTTTGACGAGGCTGCGAACAGGGAGAATGTCAATGGGGAGAATGCAGACAGGAATGCAAGCCCTTTTGCGCCTGGGCGAACTGTGAAGGTTTCTGCGGGGTTGCAGTCTGATGGCGCGGCTAAGACAGGATCTGGCAGGGAGAGAGTGAAGGGCATTGGCCCGACAGTGAAAGCTAAGGGGTTGAATGCGGGTTTCATACAGGGTAGGATGTCATTTGGAAGGTTTATCCATGTCTCTAATGCCATCTCAATGAAGTTTAAGGATGAGACTGTGGAAGAAATAGATGACAACGCGGCTAAGCTTTCCACTCGTAGGGTGATTTGTCGGTTTAGGGGTTTCTAGCCTAGCCTCCCTCAGCTGCATTCCTAGATCACCAATGAATGAGAGCCTCTGATTTCTGGTAAATTTCATATTTTCCCTATGGCTAAGGGGTTTTTTGTAGCTAAGTTTGACAATGCTCAGGATAGAAATATCATTTTATGTGATAATTTTTTTAGCTGGGAGGACAAATATTTGTTGATGATTAAGCCCTGGCATTCAAATTTCAAACCTGCTTCTGAATCTTTTAACAAGATCCCAATTTGGGTTCATCTGCCTAATCTTCCCCTCCATCTTTGGAGTGACTCTCTTCTGGAGGATGTTGGTGAAGTCCTTGGTATTTTTTGTTGGTGGATGATGAATCTTCTGATATTTTTGAGGATGTTGGTGAAGCCCTTGGTATTTTTTGTTGGTGGATGATGAATCTTTTGATATTTTTCATTCCACCTTTGCCTGCATATTGGTTGAAATTGATGTTTCAAAAGGGCTGCCTGTTGAGGTTGTACTTAAATCTTCTAAAGGCTCTTGGGTTCAATCTTTGGATTATGAAGGGATTCCCTTCCGGTGTAGAAGATGTTTTAAAACAGATCATGCTGCTGCATAATGTGGATTTGATAAAAAAGCAAAGACGGCTACTTGGTGGAAAGGCGCTTCTCAACATCATTACACGGTTGAGAAGAAATCTAAACAACATAAGAATTTTTTTGAGGTGGTTGCTTCTGATTCTCATAATCTTGGGGCATCCCCTTCGGATGTACCAAATGGTGGGGTTGCTAAGTCTACCCCTAAAGAGCAAGTGACTAAGTCCCAAGCTGACATTTCTGGTGATAACACCATGGCTTCCATTTGTGACAGCTCTTCAGTTATGTCTTTGGCTGCACGAAGGAATAATGATGAAATCTCTAAGACTATGGCTGCAGGCACTCACCTTCAAAATTGTGAGTTGGCCGGGCATGATAAGGCAATGCAAGTGGAAGAAGGTTGGATCACTGTTAAGGGCAAAAAAGCTAAATCCTCTCGGCCTTCTTTTGGCATGACTCTCTGCTCCCACAAGAGCAGCTCTAAATGTAAATCTTGAAAGGTCTTGTTTGGGAGCTGTTTTTAGCTGGATGTCTTTTTGCAGCTTTGTTCTTGTTTGTAAAGGGTTTCGGGTCCCTTCAAAACTGTTTTTACCTTTATCAAAAACAATTTGAAATAGAGAAATTTGGATAAAAATTAAAATATTGAATAAACATAATGAATGATAAAACAAACCAAAATATAACATGATAAGTAAATGTCCATGTCTTAAAAATGAGAAATGAGGAACTCAAATTAAAATAAGGTATGACAAGTAGACACCCAAATTTTATTGGACGTAAATTAAGATTTACCTAAATATAGATATTAATAGTTAAGCATTTAATTCAAGATGTTGGAAGTAAACTAGAATTTAAAAAATAAATGAATATTTATAAGTTGGCATGCAAATCCAAATTTAATGACATAAGATCTTAGAAGAAATAGATTTACGAGTACAAATATTCAAATAAAAACTAGAAAAATTTAATGAAGCAATGTACTAGAATAAAATCTCATGATATCTAAATCTAACGTTTTTACATAATAACCTTATTGAGTTGAGAAAGAAATGAATAAGAATGCTACATTGATCTAATGATGGCTCAATTATTTGATGAAATAATCAAATAATCAATTATATAACAAAAGCACATGATAATCTTCTATATTTTATATTTTTTGGCATGTTCTTTATAAAATGTTTCTTCTCATGATGGTTTTATTATGAAATTTACTAATAATTTTTTGAGATATTAAATTTGCATTCGAAATGTTTAGATATGTTTCAATATATTTAGATATGAATTGAATTTAAATGGGATGATGCTTAAAGTAGATGTTTACATGTTTGTACATAAAGGGTATAGGGTTGTATATTTAATTAAACAATATAGAGGTTACATGAAAAAATAATTTCATGTATCAAATTCATCTCACTTTAACATTCTGATTTTAACATTAGCATAAAAGCTAACTTTTCCTCTATTTTTTTTATATAAGATTTATTATCTTCTTAATTCATTCTCTATGAAAGCTAATAACATGTCTCCAAACTTCCTTCTCTTGTCATTGATTATTTTTTTATATTATAGTCCTATAAGGGAGGTTCATTTATCATATTATTTGCTTTATATATAACTAACAAGTTTTGATATACTCTGCATATACCTTAAAGTTATCCATAAATGGTTGAGACTAGTGGAATGCAAAAGTCCTGTAATTATTTATTTCACCTTTTTTTTTCATTTTTCATTTGTAGAGGCAATGCATTTATGAAAATAATTGCAAACTAAACCTTGTATATGCTTGTAAGAGAATGAAATTCTTTTTACTTAAAATTTAGGTTAATTAAACTAATGTAAACAATAATCATGCAAATCAATATAAATTTAAATTTAGAAATGAGATTTGATAATTGTAATAATTATTTAAAAAATTAATTGAGAAGGGATAAGACACTTAGTTCTGAGAATAGACTTCAATCACTGTAGTACATAACATGAATGTTTGTAGTCTAATTAACATCTTGAATTTACACAATCTTTGAAAAACTTGCAAGTTAAATATGAGCCCCTCAGAGTGAATCTTGAGCTCTACAAGAATGACCTTACACATAGGATCACTTTGTAGCTTGTGGGATCAACTTGGTAAAATGTGGACTCCTACAACTTGTGTCACCTCAATTTTTAATATCTTAATATATGCAAGGATTGCAATATTTAGAATTATCATAAGGAAGGTTATCAAATTGTGAGGGTCAAGTTCTCAGTCAACCCCCTTGTTGGACTAGGTTTATGACCTTAGACAAATGTCCATAGGCAACATTCTTAGGCATGTAGATGACCTAGATGTGAATTAAGATTCTAATGTAGATGTGTATGTTTTAAGCTCTAGATCGAAATGTTCCTAGAATGATTTATTCTTGTAGTTTTTCATCTTATGAATTAATTGTACATTGAATGTTTTGTAAACATCAAGACATAGCAATAACTCATGCAAACATATACCAAGTTGACTCCCAACAACTAATAGAAAAGGGCAGTAGTTAGCAATTTTGAATTATTGGATCAATCCCAAGTGGCTTGAGATCAAATTTGAGTGTTGTGAGTTAAATCCAAGACAAATAAATGCAAATCTTGAGGTAAGGAATAAATGTATGGATATGGATGTGAATATAGATTCACTAAATGTCTAATAATGATGAATGGATGAGAATGTGTCAAATTAAGGACGTGATAAAGTCTAAGTGTATTCCCATAAAAATAAGCAAATGAGAAATCTAACCAAATAAAGATCAAGGAATGAGCCAAACTTAACACAAAAGGTACAATACTTATTGCAATGTAATTATATTAAATTATTTCGTAAAAATGGACCCAAAACTAAATGGAAAATATCACCATTATAATACTATAATGCCTTATTTTATTAGCATTGACCATTACTTGCAAAAATACAACAATTTTTTATTTTTTATTTTTATGTGGAGAATTATGAAACTTTAATGAAGTAATGTTGTCTTGCATGCCAGTATTGTCATTCCAAATGACATCACTATGACACATTCAGTATGCATGGAAGTGCATGGGATGCTAAATGGATAGAGAGAAACATGAGAATGTCGAATGCATAGGGAGAAGATAACATCTCAATCTAAGAAGATGATATGTACAACGAAACAAAACAACCATAACAAAACTTTAAAAGATGATACATAGGATGCATAGAAAGAAGTTAACATCTCAATCTAAAAAGATGATACGTGCAAGACTAAACAACCATATCAAAACCTTAACAATTAAAATTATCCAAAATATTTCAATTCATTTAATTTATTTTAACCATGAATTACTATGTTTTCATAACCTTACCTTCCACCTTCCTCATGAATAAGGATAGATAAGTTCACTAGATTCACCTTATTTAAGGTTGAAAAAAATAATTCATAACCATTTACTACTCATGTTCCAATTAGGAATTTTGAGAGAAATAATACCTATTCATTCAATACAAGCCTATGGCATGAAAGCATGAGAATATACTAAAAGGTGAAAAAATTTCCAAGCCATAAAGAAGATGGTTGCATTCACAATTCTATCCCAAATCAGTTCTAGGATTACGGATCAATCATAGACTAGATCAAAATGCACAACATGATTCTCCTTTCGTAAACCTAATAAAATCACTCGAAAGTTACAATTTTAACAAGGATCAATGCTAGACATTTCTGAGATTCCCAACTCTTCAAGTAAAGCAATGCATGTTTCGAGAGATAAAGAAGCATGCACAATATCCTTGATTCCAAGATTAAAGAGATACTTGCTCAATAGGATAAAGAACATCAATGCAAGCCAAAACCTTTACCCATGCATTCAACAATGATGAAGAGACAACAAAAGATCTGTGTCTTATCAGACCAAAAGATAATGCAGCAAATAACTCATTCAAAATAACCACACAAACTTCTGGAGCAAATGTCACGATTTATTTTATGGTTCAAATTCAAAATTTCACATTTACATATGCAAATAATAACATGCCAAAATCTAGTTTGTTTCCACTATTCTTGCTCAATCTCCAACTCTTCTTACTCCTCCAACATCAGTCCGGAAACATGCCTTCAAAACTGATTTATAACTGCAGATTATTCCAGCCAATCATAGGGTCGATTTCCTTCACTGTATGCACTCAAACTGTTGTCTTTTTTCCCATCCAACTGCTGATTTTCTTCTTTTTTATTTTTGCGTCTCCCAAGGCCCATCTTTCCCACGCCTCAGCTCTTCCAAAACTCTCCTTTGCTGTGCCCGTCTCTTCTCCCGTCCTCACCTTCCACGCCTCTCCCAAGACTTTTGAGTCTTGTCTTTTCTGCCAAGAAAGGGGCATTCAAAACTGTCTAAATTCCAATGCCTTGGCTGGAGTAAGCCGCCGAATTTGGGCACTATATATTTAACATTTAATATCACTTAAATCTGCAATTTTAAATGCCCATCAACAATGATTTTTTGATGACTTTTGGAAGCCCATAAAATTGTAATAACCTCCAGATAGAGATGCCAGTCGGTCAAGAACAAAATCATCAAGTTTTTGAATACCAAAATAAAGTTCTCAAAAAACCAAAACAAAATAAGAAATAAAATTGATGCGGATAACCAGAGTACCTGATTGCTCCTGCATCAGACGCACCCAGTAAAAAGTTTGTGAGCATAGGCTCACAAAACGGAGCTAAGTAATAGAATTACTCTTTCAAGTTGTGAACAACTCGCAGCATGCTCCCATACTGAAACTGATACCTGCAAATTATTTCTTTTTCCTTTTCTTCCAACATCTTGCCGGAACATTCACCATCCTCCGCCAACAACTCTGCTCTCCATTCTTCTCTCGTCTTGTGGACTTGTGTCCACCGTGTACCGACCTCCTCCAAATAATTTTTCCTCTCCACTTTTCTTTTGTGGGATCCAACCTGCCATTATCCGACCTCTTCCACCAAACAATCTCTTCACCCTTCTCTTTTGTTGTGGGTTTTGACCCACCACAAACCGGCCACCTCCACCAAAGACTTCCTGCACAATCTCTCACAACTTCCACATACAGATATGCAATATCTATATTCCACTTTGTCACTACACAATCTTTCTCCTCATTACTCACTTCATCATACAAATCCATTGCAAATTCTACATCACAAATTTCATAGAAATTAACTTTTACCTCTTCCTCCTTTACTATTGCGGCATCTATCTCCTCACCACCATTTGTTGCAACACATCCCATACCTCGAACTACTACAAGTTTCTCTAACAAATCGTTTTCCTCCTTGCCATTCACGACAACATCCTCATGCTCTATCGCTGCACCCAAAACCACATCTTCTATACTTTCAGAAACCTCTACCTCTGATGCAACCCCCTTCAAGGTGAACATTGCCTCTATTTTCACAATCTCTTCTACAAACACTGAATCTTCCTCATCAGGCTCCTTGTCAAACACAGGACCTCCGCTAATGTCTACACTTTCCTTCTGTACTTCTTCAACTCCTTCAGCTGCTGCTGCAACAAATTCCCGATCTTATTTTTTTCCACCATGCCTTCTTCATGGCATGCTTCTGCTGCACCCTCTTTTCCACCATGCTAATGTTTTGTTCTGTGTTTTTGTATTCAAATCCACAGAAGTTCCTACACTAATGTACGCTACTAGTGGCTATCAGAATATTCACAATTCTAGATTCATAATAAAAATCTATCAACATGAATTCACTTAATTCCTCAAGACCATTGAAAAGGCATAAAACTATTACAATATCAAGTTTACAAAACATGACCAGAGCCACCATAAGAGTGATAAAAATCTTTATGAAAGGGGTGGCTGCCATTTTCAAGCCCCCTTTTATGGGGTGTGAGAAGGTTTTCCCACCCAACCATGCCTTGCTAAGAGAGACGAGTGAGAACCCACAACACTCATACAATTAAAGTTAAACTACTTCTACCTACAAAACAATCATCATTAATTTCTTCACATAAAATACAATGGCTTCATCAGGAGTCATCAAATAGAGCAGCGAACCTATCTACTTGTTGAGATCAAACTACTATCGGCAAGGATATTACCCTAAGTAATGAAATCCTACACACTCCTGGCAAGGCTATTACTATTACTAGGTAATCCTACTCTCTGAGAAAGCTACTTCAACTTAACACTCCAAACCATAGTTTTAGGACTCGGATTCAGACTTGACTTGGCAGTTCAAACTCCCAAAATTTGAAATTTCAGCCACTATGTTTGTTATGTTCAGGTGTTAGAAGAGTCTGAGCTCAGGACTCGGGAGTTCGAGCATAAGACTCGAGAGTCTTGGAACAAGACTTGGCCGAGTCTAAGACTCGGGTCGGGAGTCTGGTCGATTCGGCTTGGCCAGCTTAGAAACTCGGGAGTTTGGAGAGTTTTGCAGAATACTCGGAGAGTCCTCAAACTATGCTCCAAACATGTTATGGGACATACCATACACTTGGCAAGGCTATTCCATTGCAAGTTAATCCTATAAATACAGTGTCAAGACTCATATTACTAGCATACAAATCCTAAACACTGGATATGGTCCCATTAACATGATAAACACAAATCAACTACCCATAGCCATTCTTCAAGCAATAAATTCAAGAAGGTAAACAAGGGTTTAAACATTAAATCCTTTCCTAAAACAGCAATTAACAAGGGGAATTATATGTGCAAAAATGGCAACATACGTTCACTTATTCAAAAATCAACAAAGTACCCATGAGGAAACACTATCAAAGTTCAACCAAAACTTCATCAATGCAATCATTAAATAAAAGTTTTTGCCAGTTTTAGAACTTGTCGATGTCCAACGCGATGGTTATTGGCAAGAAGTTGGGTTCATCATTCTTCATATTTGCAACTAAACTTACCTAGAAATTTTGGTGTTAGATTGAAGCAGGAAAAGATGCCTAGGATCCATTATCATTATTAGTTGTCTGCAACCCAAAATCACGGTAGCAATAGCAACAACAGATGTTCACGTCAGAACAGATCAAGGATGTTAACAGAGTTCCCTTGATTTGTACTATAGATCTCTTAGATCAGATGCAAAGATTGGAAAGATGATAGCATAAGATGAAGAAGTCAAGGTGTGAATAGATGAACAAAATATTATGTACTTGTAAGGATATTTGTATAATGCATGTTGTCTGTACATTATTCCAAATTTTTGGATCATATCATTAATCTTTCGTAGTAATATCTTGATAAATTTTACACTTCGATACAACCTGAATTGGCATCTAACCATGTTTCTGAAAAGTTGGGTTTGGGATATTGTTTTTAGCATCTTTAATTTTTTTTTAATGTTTTGATGTGGCTTCTTCTAAATTAAGGTTCATGTGTTGCCATTTCTTAGATTTGTCATGAACTATTGCTTAGTCATTTACATCTTTGTTTGTAGGATGCATTGTTATTGTACTTGAGCATTTTGTCAGTTACATGGCTAGCATCAATTCTTTCTTTTTTTCTGTTCTTCTGATAATTTGAGGTAGTTGTAGGCATCATTTGAGTCTTTTTCGTTTTTAGTGTTTCAGAGGGCACTACCTTTGTGGAGAATATTACTGGGCACACAACTACACCATGCAATATGTGTAGATTTATTCTATGTATTGTCAGACGAATCTACACTATTCCATACATGCATGATTGTGCCCAGCTAGACAATCTATCAGTGTGGAAGCATTATCAAATTATCTGATCATTTGGATTTTTGTTGTTCTATAATTCTAGCACCATTCTCCAACCCTTGTTGCTTTTATCATTATGTACTATCTAATTGCCTTTCAGTCAAGATGGCACTGACTTATGACAGGCATCTACCTCTTCCCCTTGGGAGCACTATAACTAGTTGCAGCAACAACATTTTGTGCTGAATATCTCTTGTTTGGCTTGTATTCTACATGGCATGCTTGTCTTGAAGGTCGCTATCATCAACTTCTAGTGTTGCCTGTGGGTCTCTGTATTGTTTCTACAATATTCGGAGTCCGAGCAACATTATGGTGAATTTGTTGAGTAGTATAGCAATTGCAGAGCAAGGTGTGGTTTTATCAGATTGTTTTTGTATGGTATGGTCCAATGATCCCAAATGGATGCAGATTGAAGATGAAAGAAATAGTATGTCATTCAAGAGTCTGAAATACGAGGACAATTCTATGATTCTACAGCTTCATTAATACCTAAACAAAAGCACAACAAAGTTTATGAATAAGCAAAATGCAACTCTCTTGTGGTTTAACTAAAATGGTTCCCTGTTTTTCATCTGAAAATCAGTTCAAATGTAGTAGGAAAATAACTTCAAAATACATAATGGTACAATGGGGAAGTCCGCATATATGTCTCCATCAATTATTGGAGGCATTTTTAGTCATGTGATCCCATTCACATCATCTTTATTCTTTCCATGACAACATATTTTTAGGACTATTTGACGCTATTTATTCTAATACTTTTCAAAGTTGTCAGGTAGTGACAAACCTCTCTAATGGGTGCTTCTAATATTAGTCTGGGTGAAGCTGCAGTGTAAAATGCACACTTGTTAAATAATTGAGCAATTTAAAATTAATTAAACATCACAAACAGAGCACAAATACAATAAATGATGCAGAGATTACGTGGTTTGTCAATATGGCTACATCCACAGGAAAGGCAGACACAATATCTTATTGTAGAACAGCAGCAAATACAAATTCTTCATCTGTTGGACCAATATATAGAAGTGATTTGGGGAATGGAAGAATATAATATATAGAAATGATTTGTAGAATGGAAGAATATAATATATAAAAATGATTTGGGGAATGGAAGAATGGAAGAAGCGGAATGTGAAGGGGCAGAGTCCGTTGGACTTCACATTCGTAACAATACTCTCATCACTTTGACCTAATAATGAGTTGCATTTGACATGAATTCAAAATTTGTTACTATTACGTCTTTTATGGTGGATTTTTTATTCAATTATCTAAGCTCTGTACCATTTTATGGAGAAGAGTTGTGGTCACTAGTAGAACCCCAATTTGATCTTGAGTTATTTATAAAATTGCAAAACAAAATTATCATTTTGAACACACATTTTGTATCAAATAATATGTAATTAATATTGTGACTGCATAGTTCTGAATTCTCATTGTTTCTTATGATGATTTTTTATTTTTTTAAACTTTTAAAAAACTGGGCGAACACATTTCTTCGAGGAACTATCAACCCACTTTATGGTACAAAATGTCTCCCCCATTTTTCAACTTAGGGAGGAGAGACAGAACCGACCATTACACATTACTATCATATCAATTTCGAATAGTGAAAAAACAGTGACTTACCTTTCTCGCTGGCCCAGTCTACACCAATAAAGTGTAGCTGAATGTAAGCTTTCTTCGGCGCCTCCCTCCAGCAGCGGGAAACGACAAGTAGAGATGGACAACATGATCACATCAAATCTGTGAATTTTTGAAATCTTCTCATTCTATCCATTTCACATATACCTAGTACTACGGATATCAGGGTTTCAATTATATGAGCATGTCTGCAAATAGCCGTGATATGCGGAGGCACGATTAGCAGATGTAAAAAGTTCCTGACCCATATTTGAAGCCCGCCCACCAATGCCACTATGCCTCTAAAATGAAATCAGATCATTTTCATTGAAAATATAAAATTGAACACAGATAAAATACTATGAACTATGAAATATATGCATAACCATGATCCATTATTTATGAGACTGATTAATCAGGGTGGTTGAAAGCACAATCCACAAAATCTTGACTTTAATGATCTTACCAAATCAACCAAACAATCATATTCATCATTTAAGAGTTGTAGTTTTACTGGTGAGGATAATGGTATGCTCCTTGATTACATTGTCCATCTAGATTAGTTCAACTTCTCAATGACTTACATAGGCTAGATCCCCTACTTATAATAGCTTTAATATATGCACCCTCATAATGTTGTAATGTACTATATGAAAGCATATATATTTAATATATATGTGTATGTGTGTATGTGTATGTGTATATATATAAAGATAATAAGATTATTCATTTGGGCCTCTTAAAGGGGTAAGAGATAATTAATTAGAAAGGAACAAGGAATCTTTTGGTCTTGGGGTAAGGGTTAATTGGGTTGAAAAAGATAAGGAGGTTTCGCATAAACAACTTATCGATTTTACTTTAGCTTAATTTTGATGGGGCTTTGAGATGTAATATGTGGAGAGCAAGTGTAAGAATAATTTTGCCAAGAAAGGATGGAGGTTTTATTTAGGGCAGCTATATCTTCTTAAATCACTCCACTAGTTATGATGCTAAGTGAAAAGGGTTTGTTGTTGGGTTGGCTTTGGCTTCGTATTTGAGCATTGAATAGTTAGAGATAGAAGGAACTCCCTTGCAGTGATGAATGGGCTTCATAGAGATCATTGTCCTAATTAGAAATTTGATAGATTTTTAGAAGATGCTTGAAGACCTTATGGCAACCCTCTAAAGAAGTTTTTTTTCATTACAAATAGAAAGTGAATTCAACAATAAACATTTTGGCCAATTTTAATGTAGATCAAAACCTTTGTTGGCACTTTAAAGCACATGTTTTAATTCACAAGCGAGGCTTGTTTTTCTTAGATCGTTAAACCGCCTTAACTTTGATTGTTCATGTTAAGAGGGGAAGTCATGAGAGGGTACGTGCCTTGCCTACTAAATTTGATTGTGTGGAGTTAATTATAACTTGCTCATGTTAAGGGATGATAGTAAGGAGATTTTAAGTGGTTGATCTACATGGTCTATGTGTTGAGGCCAATTCCTTCTTGGTGGCACATGAGCATTCACGTTATAAACAATGTCAATAGTTTTTGTGTACACATTGGTATTTTATTCTCTAGTGTATGGACGTTGGTTAGTAGGTGTTTAATAGTGGTGGATGCATTTAGTATATTGCATTTCACCATGACATGTAGAAGGAATATCTCCCAAGTTGAGAGACCATTTTGGAAAAGTGTTTATGTTATATTTTCAATTGTTAAGAGCTAGTGACTCTAAGGTTTGTGAAAGCAATTCTTGGTGTTTTTTAATGAGTGTCGCTTGCATTCCTACTGTAAGGCACATGTTAGGGAATAATTTGTTTAGAAATTGGTGATGTTTGTGTCTAATGCTAAGCACATGATATGGCTACCACAACTTTTTCTCTCCTTCCACTTCAAGCATTTGGAGTTGTTGAGTAGGGATTAGTAGCTTCTAAGGGTTTGATGTAGGAGGCATATTTCAAGGCTCCTCAAGTGGATGCATAAGTTATAGGTAAGGAATTTTTGACAATTATTCAAGAGTTGTGGGATTTGAAATCCTACTACATTGACTAGAGGAAGGTAAAAAAAAAATTCATGGTTACTCACACTAAGGGGCATTTGGAGGTTTCCAATGTCTTCAAAGTCATGTTTCATCATGTGGGGAATTGTGTTAGGGCATCAAATTACATGAAATTTTTGATAGAATAAAATTGTTCTCTTTAGATGTCTTGACCCAAAGCTCTTCTTCCTTAATAGGAAGAGCTAGTGTAGTATTTGCTACAATGCAAGATTTGGTAGTATGGTTCATGGAAGCTAACTTTTGGATAGGTAGTTAGAGAGTTTACTAAAACTCCTAAAAGAAAACTCATTTTTCAATGGCACAAGTATTTATATCTAGTGAGTGTTGGTTAGTGCAAAATTCTTTTTGTTATTAGGTAGCTCTCAAGTGATGGGTGGTGGTTTTTATAATTAGAAGGGGAAGAGCTAGTTTGATTTAATCTAATAGAATGTTTACACATAAGAATAAATCAACCTGCACTAAAGATAAATATAACTAGGTTTTGATATTTTAAACAATATGAGTTTGCTATTTTTAGAAAGGAAATAAGATGGATGATGATGCTTAGTTCTATGACCAAATAATGTAATGGGTAAAAGCACAAACCTGTGTCACACTTTATAAAGGAATCGACCAACAACAACAACAACAAAAAATTATGAACTTTGACCACATTAAAGTGGTCTTTATGTTTTGAATTTCAAAATGATGTAAACTAATGAAATGTATAACTTTTGATGAAGTTTATTCTTGTAATTTTTTTTAGATTTAAAAAAAATTGTTTTCATTATTTTTTTATCAATGTAAGAACATATTTTGAAATGTTGAGAATTTTAGAAAAAAGTGACATTCACGGGACGTCAAGAAACAAATTGAAAAAAAAATCATTTTTCCCAAATTTTTTTCTCCAAATAGGTAACTTCAATATCTAGTGCATGGAAAAATAAAATAAAATTTGATGTACATTTTTCTTGTAATAATGTTTTAAAGTCAAATTTGTTAGAATTTGACAATTTTCATGGGACGTCAACTATTGTCTACTTTTTTAATCATTTTCAAAAAAAAAAAAAATTATACCCTCTTGAAGAGGACTCTCTCCTCTAGTGCACCATATATTTTTTTAAAACAATTAATATGTTTTACTATTTTTTTAAATATCTAATCAGCCTCTTTTTTTACTTTAACAACCTACTTGCATTATTTGAAAAATAAAATATATTAAAGCTAGTCAAAATATTAAAAAAAATACATATTCGGATTCACCACTCCGAGCTCTACAAAAGGGTATTTCCTTTTTTTTAAATCATCATTCTGACTGAAGAAATACTTAGTTGAAGTTGAAAGTTTCAGAAAATTCTAAAAAAAGCTGAGTTGGCTGCCAACTAAGATGCCACATAGATAGTTTTGGTAGAAAGGGTTTCAACTAAAACCCTTTCTATGCAAACCCTGCATATAAAATAAGCCAATTTCAAAGCGGCAAAGGGAAAAAATTATTTTTTTGGTTTCGGGTGAAACATATTTGACTGAAACCCTATGTGCCACATATAGGCCATGTGGTTTCAGTTGAAACCTATTCGGCCGAAGCTTTTCTAACCGAAAATATTTTGCTCAGAACTATTTATTTAGTTGAAAGTGTGACACAACTTTGTGCTTTTACCCGTATGCAAGTCTAATATGACACAAAAATTAACATGTCTCATTATCAGGAATAGATAATAATAGATTGGCGTAGAAATTAAAATATTTTATATTTCTCTATGCAAGGACATCATATACTTGGTACAAGTTCATGCCCTTGAACTAGTCTTATGTTGGTGAACTCATCCTATAATGTGTTAACTTTTTTTCTTTGTGCAATCCATTGTGTCTCAATTTCTACCTTCTTGTCTAATAGTTGGAGACTAACAATATTTAAAAACACCTTAAAAAAAATAATTCAATTACATGGATATTTCACCTAAACTAATCAATAAAAGGTAGATAAAAATCAAAGACAACATGAAAAAGAATGAGATACAAATTCATTATTTATTTTAGTGCACCAAGATCCAGTTTTTTTGCTATTAATATCTCTTTTAATTCTCTAAAATGGGAGAAGACATGCATAATTTTAATGAGTAGAATAAATTTAATGGTTAAATGTCTCTAAATACTAGCACATGACATCAAATCACACAAATGTGGGTTTACTTGTCTCTTGTCAAGAAAGGTAAAGTCAATTGGCCAAATTTGGATTTTTAAATTTGAATCATGGTGGGATGATTTTGAACATGAGGACATCGTCACGAATCTAGACCTATCCTAGAGTAGGCAAGGGGCCAAATCAAAGTGTATAATAGCTAGATAAATATAAGTGCATGGGTGTGATAATCAAGATGGATATTGAAACAAAGAAAAAGGTGATCCTAAGCCTAATGCAAAAGAACCTAGGATTAATTCATCTTTTTCTATGGGTTTCATTGGGATGCAAATCAACAAGGTTTTTAGATTGAATTTCAACCATGGAGGTGATTCAATCAGACCTAGATCTGCATCTTTGTGGGTGTCGATATGAATTGGAATTGATTTTCCTTGATTAACCTAATTAGACTATGTGCCCTAATATGAAAAATGCAAGATTCAAACATGATACAGTGTAACAAAGATTTGGAGGTAGATCTGAGAAAGGTAGAATATTGTGCACATGTCTTGTAAATTTGAATTCAATCACTACAGGAGGACATAGCCTCCCAAGGGTCTCTATGTCCTTGTAGGGCTATTCTAGATCTATTTTCACAGTCCTCTGATGTAAAATATGAGTTCCTAATTCTCGACTACAAACTTGTTGGATCGCTGTCAAATAATCATGTAGGTGAGTTTCCATGAGTTGACAAGGTGTGGGGCTTTGAATGCAACAATGAATAAATGATCTTCAAACTTCCTTCAATCCTCTCCAAACCTAAAATATGCACATTCAAAGAGAGAAGAAATGTTGTGCCATTTAGGGGCTTTCCTTAGTCAAACCCTGTGTTAGTGTTTCCACTTCCATAATGGCAATGTAGATGATAGAAATGATAAAATGATAGGAAGGAATGATGAATCAACAAAGTTCTACAACTCACCACCCTTCAATGGCTTCCTTGAAGGACTAAAGTCATGCACATCACTTCAAGGTCTTGGATCTTGTTTTCTTTATTGCTTGAGTTGCTTGGAGACCTACAAAAAGGTTTAGCCTTCACAAACATTGATAACATGGACATACATATTAAACTCACATAGAATTTGACATGATGTTTGGATCTTGAATTGCTACAATAAATCACTAAAATGGTGTTCTTGACTTGCTCTTGACAATAATTATTGCTCTTAATATTCACCTCTTGCTTGTTAGATTTTAAATGATGCAATAGCTAGGTATTTATATTAAATTATGTTAATTTCCCAAAAATTAGACCTCGATAGCCAACATTGGAAACTTGAATTTCAAATGTTAAAATGTCGACACCGACATATTTAAATTTTGAGCCCGAAAAAATAGGGAGACAAAGCCGCCCAAGGGCATCCCAGTCCTAGTCCTATTTTTTAGGGATTTAAGTGTTGAGGGTGAAACATTAAATAAATGCATTTTTTCTATGCTTGCAATTTATCAAAAAATGGTAAAAATAGGCCTCAAAATTCATAATTTAGGAAATTAGGGGTTCAATTAGGCTCAATAATTTAGGGGAAGCAAAACATAGTGTGAAATTTTCAATGGTACATTTAGCCCCCACTTTAGTGAGAGTATGAACTTATGCTCAGACTCACACTAAAGTGGAAAATCTATGTCAAGAGAGGTCCGATTGTCCAAATTTTGAAGAGATAGGATGACTAAGGGTCAAGGGGGAGTGCACAAACCCCCAGGATCTAAGATGCCATGGCAAGACAACATGAGCACAAAGGAACACACACATTTATGAAATGCAACAAGACAACATACACAATGAAAACATGAAGTATACATGATGAAGACACATGACATAACATAACATACAGACAAAATCAAAATGAACAAAAACACCATGCAAACTCGAAGGAGGAACACAATAAAAACACAAGGTCAGTACTAAATGGATTTGAGTCAATAAGGTAAAGAGACCTCTATATTAAATTGTCTCAAATACCAAACGTCATTCATCAAATAAAGGAATTCTCTCATGAGGAATAGCAAGTTACATTATGCCACATCACTCATGAGCCACATGGATCTACTGGCTAGCAAGTTGTGTTATGCTAGGTGTCCATGCAATATGATGGGTTCCACAAGGCTAACAAGTTGTGTTATGCTAGACACTCATGAAACACATAGCTCTACTATCAAGCAAATTGTGTTATGCTCAGTGGCCATGTTAAGGCATTCACGACTCACACAATAGCAAAGTTTGATATTTGCTAGGTGGATCACAAATAGAAGGCACCACATGCTAGTGAAGTCTAATATTCACTAGGTGTGCACCCACTAACAACCATACCAAGAGTTATACTCCCTAATAACCCTAATAAGGTGCCAAAAAATGATCAAGATGCTATGCCAATGCCACACTAAGTTCAACGCATTTGAACAAAGTGAAGCAAAAATTTCAATGTCAACACACCACTAAGTCCAACGTGTGTGAGAAAAGTGAAGCAAAAATACCGATATCAACACACCACTAAGTCCAATGCATATTAATATAGTGAAGAAAATAAATTCCAAAGTCACCTAAGAAGGTGCACAAACTCGCTTAAGGAGGCGCATAAACAATGACAAGATAAGACCAAAACCTCAATGGGTGTTATAACAACACCACCGCAAAAGGTGATTTACAAAAACAACAAAGGGACTTTTCTCAGTAAATGAAAGGTCACGCGTTAGGGAATATCACACATGACATCACCACCAAGAGAGGACTAGTCATGGAATAGAAAATTCACACCTTAGGGAAAACTAGCCATAGCATTACCGCTAAGGGGAATGTCATATGCTAGGAGAGGTCACACTCTTAGGGGATATCGAGCCTAATATCACCATAAAGGAGACACAACATAGATCAAGAATTCCACACTTTCATTTCCAAGGTCACACTTCCTAGGAGATATATGCTATCATTACTAAAAAGGGACCATTCTCTATGTAATAATAAGTGGGAGACCATATGCCCCCCTTAAAATGTTAGTGTACTTGCTACACTAATGTTTTAAGGAGATACAAATGGATCCCTTGCTATAAGGAATGCACCTAACACAAGGCTACCTAACCCCTTGCCCCCCAAGCTTAGGGAAAAAGATGAGCCCAAAATGGATGATGATGTGTTGCTCCTTGTGAGATGAAATATGATTGCATAAAGCTTAGTTTATACCTCCAAGCATAGTAGAAAGTATGGTGTGATACTACAACTACCACATGGCAAGGAGAAACCACTAATGCTATTTTTTGTGGGAAATCTTGCATGATTAGGTGAAGATTTTTTTGATGTTTTCATTATTTTGAAGGACAATAACCATGACCTTTTATTATTTCTTGCATGTTGAGCTCTACAGGGACACAAATACCTTGTTCTCTTACACCACATCCTTTTTTTTTATAGCCAAGTTGTTTCAAAATTTGGTAACCTATTCCATAAATGGCTTCCATTTATTTTGAATAAGGTGTTTTTTCATAATCGTTTTCATTATAAGTGGATGTGTAATTTATATTTTCCTCTTTGCTAGAAGTTTTGGATGTTTTGAGAGTCAGTGATAGATTGTGTTGATATCATTGCAACTTATTTTTCTTTTTATGATTTTGATTGTGTAATATTGTGTTCCCCCATGAATGTAGGTATGAAATCTAATGATCCCCAATCATCATCCAACAGATATTTCATTGATGAAAGACACTCATCTTTGTCTTCAATTTTTAAAGGTTCCCCTTTTGAAGTTGGTATCAATGTTTTAAAGGGACTCTCTATTCTTGTTTCAGTTTGTAAAATTTTTTCAGATTTAGGATAATATTTTATCGTGTAAACCTTATTGTTGTATGTTTATTTCATTAAATGATGAAGCATTGAAGGCACATCTTTCATTTCATGAATCCATGGTCTACCCAAGTGAAGATTATATGAAAGATCTGAGACATGACATGGATGGTATTTTACAACACAACCTCACCATCTTTGACAAGTAATGTTATCACACCAAGTGGTTGAATGTTATCAAAACCTTTGATTGATAAATCAATGGGTTGAATTTTAGTCTTGTCTACTCCAATTCTTTCCCAAAGGTTAACACTACAAATATTAAGCCCTGAACCATTGTCTATAAGGGTATTCCTAATCCCAATCTTGTTAATACTAGCCATTATCATCAAGGCATCATTTTTTTGTGTGTTTCCAAAGGGGGTAGCTCACTTTGATGAAAGAACATGTCCAAATTAACTAAATTCATACCCTCAATTAAGGCTACTACATCATTTGGTTGCACACTAAGAGGGACAATAACTTTTTGCAAATTATTTTTAAGCATGCCATGGTAAACAAGTGATGTTTGAATCAAATCCCACAATGATATCTTAGCAGGAGTGTTACAAATTTTCTCAACAAGATCAAATTATTTACCACTACGCTACAAAATGTTAGGTGCGAGTGGGAGGTATGGTTGAGGAAATGGAATGGATGTTGGTGTTTGTTTTGGTTGCTTATTGTTTCTAGTGTTGTATGTGTGAGGAATAGTATGATAACTTGGTTTCTTTAACACATGATTATTAGTAAGTTGTTTTGTAAAGTTTAAAATGTGGCCAGGAGGTTTAGGAGGTCCTACAATGTGAGGTGACTTAAGAGGTCCAATAATTAAAGAAATTCTAGGAGGTCCAATAATTAAAGAAGTTTTAGGAGGTCCAATGATTAAAGGATATCTAATAGCCAATTATGTGTTCATAACCTCAATGGAGTTGACTACTTGTTGATGTTTTTTCTATTGAGGGGGGATCTAATATCACCTTAGAATCTTCATCTTTGAAATCCACCTTATTGTATTTTGAAGGAAATTTTTCAATGATTTCATCCTCTTTTCCAACAATATCTTCCCAAGTAGGAGAGGTAGGTGAAGAGAAACAAAAAATATTCTCAAGATGCTCTATGATTAGATCTTCTAATACCAAGATACCTTCTTCACAAATAGGAGAGATATCGAGAGAAGAAGAAACATGATTGTCATGATTGTCAATGATTCCATTCTCTTGCACCAATGTATCCTCACAAGTAGGAGATATGGTTAGATATGGATAAATGAAAAACAATGAAAAAGGGGAAATGAACTCATTGTGACATGCTTGTAACAAAAATTCCTTGAAGTTCTTAACAAGATCTGAAAATAGAACATGAATTATGTTAACACAAGGTTTTTGCAATGAGAACATGATGTTATGCCCTATGGATTAAGCTAGCAAAATAGATAGTTATAGGATAAGCAAAATTCAAAAATAAAATTTAGACAACAAAAGCATATAGAGAACACAGAAATAGAGATCTGGGAAAAAAATTTAGCCAAAAATAGTAAGACAAAGCCACCCAAGGGTGGCTGTGTCTTGGACAAGGTTTCAAGAAATTCAAAATTTGACTGTGTATGATACTACTTAAGGATTTTGGGTCTGCTTGCAAATAGGTCTAAAAGTGAATATTTTTCTAGAATTTACTCAATTTATGCCAATGTGATTCAAAATGCAAGTGTTGAAAATGCTTGATCAATTAATGATAAATTTGAATACAATTTTCAGATCTAAAATACAAAAATTAACTAATTCTAAGTTGCCACAATCTGAAAATGATGATTTTGATGCAATTTTGAAATAAGATAATGCAAATTTTTAACTTTTTGAGCTATATGAAAGATACCTAAATACATGTAGTTAAGAATTCCAAGCCAAAGATCTGCATGCAAAAATAGATTGAAGACATAGAGATAGAGAATTATGTAAAATTTTGTTGATCCAAGTGTAGTAGGACAGAGGCACCCAAGGGCATCTATGTCCTTGATAGGGCTTTTGAAAACTTAAAGTTTGAATGTTTGTTAGACCGTCTAAGGGTTCTATTCCTGTGTGTAAGCAAGTCTAAAACTAAGTATTTTTCTAGAATTTGCTCAATTTAACACAATGTAGCTCAAATACAAATGGGTAACAATGATTTAAAAAAATGACAATTGTGAATGCAATTTTGAATGTAGATCTGATTGAAATGACCGAAATAAACCCTAATGCAACTTGTGATGCAATATGATATGCAATTTTTTGAATTTTTTGTCTTTTTATGATTGAAAAATGAAACCTTAAATAAATAATGCAAAACTTGGATCTAGGGTGAATTTTTAGAAGGTGTATAATGTTAACATGTTGGGTTCACCAAAATGACACAAAGAAAAAGGTGATACTAAGCCTATTGCAAAATAACCTAGGATCAATTCCTCTTTTTTCTAGGGTTTCATTGGGATGCAAATAAACAATGTGTTTAGATTGACTTTCAACCATGTAGGTGAGTCAATCAGACCTAGATCTGCATCTTTGTGGGTGTTGGATATGAATTGGAATTGATTTTTCTTGATTAACCTAATTAGACTATGTACCCTAATATAAAAAAATGTAAGATTCTAACAATTGATACGTTGTAATAGAGATTTGAAGGCAAATCTAAGAAGGGGGAATATTGTGCACCTGTCTTGTAAGTTTGAATTCAATCACTATAGGAGGACATCATTTTCCAAGGGTGTATTTGTCCTTATAGGGCTATTTTGGATCTATTTTTGTAGTCCTTCGATGTCGGATCTGAGTTCTCGATTCCTGCCTGCAAACTTGTCAAATCATTATCGGATAATTTTGTAGGTGATTTTTCACAAGTTAACAAGGTGTAGGGCTTTGAATGCAACAATGAATAAATTATCTCCAAAATTCCTTCAATCCTTTCCAAACCTAAAATCTACACATTCAAAGAGAGAATAAATGTTGTGCCATTTAAGGGCTTGCCTTAGTCAAACCCCATGTTAGTGTTTCCACTTCCACAATGGTAATGTCAATGATAGAAATGATAAAATGATAGGACTTGGAATGATGAATCAACAAAGTGTTGCAAATCACCACCCTTCAATGGATTCCTTGAAGGATTGAAGTCATGCACATCACTTCAAGGTCTTGGATCTTGTTTGCTTGATTACTTGAATTTCTTGAATACCTACAAAAAGGGTTAGCCTCAACAAACAATGATAACATGAACATACATAAACTCACATAGGATTTGACATGATGTTTGGATCTTGAATTTCTGCAATAAATCACTAAAATGTTGCTCATGACTTGCTCTTGACAATAATTATTGCTCTTAATGTTCACCTCTTGTTTGTTAGATTTCAAATTATGCAATAACTAGGTATTTATATACAATTATGCTAATTTCATGAAAAATTAGATCCTAATAATTGACATTGGAAACTTGAATTTCAAATGTTAAAATGTTGACACCAACATATTCAAATTTTGAGCCCAACAAAGTAGGGGGATAGAGCTACCCAAGGGTATCCCAATCTTGGCCCTATTTTATAGGGATTTACGTGTTGGGGGGAAAAAATTAAATAAATGAATTTGTTCTATGCTTGCAATTTGTCAAAAAATGGTAAAAATAGGCCTCAGAATGCATAATTTAGGAAATCAAGGGGTCAATTAGGCTCAATAATTTAGGGGAGCAAAACATAGTGTGAAATTGTCAAGGATGACAATTTTCAATGCTATAGACATTTTGTGAATCTTTGGGACATGTGAACATACAGATAAATTGTGTGATAATGGTATAGACTTGTGTGGAGGTGGATAAATAATAGGTAAAATGAGTCCAAATTGCATAAGATAACACTATTTGTCACTGTCTACATGTATCATGATTTTTTTTCAAAATGGGCACAAGAATAAATGGGAAATGTCTTGAGTATGCAGATTTCACCATTATGTTTTGTCATCTATGCATGCTAACTAGGAACATGGAAACATAAATTTAAGAAAATAAATCAAAATCATAAAATATGGCAAGTAATAGCAAGGATATATATGTAATGTATGCCATGTGATTTCTCTTTTATGTTGTCTATAACCTCACTATATGGTGTATGATAATGAAAAGTAAGCTTAGTGTATGCATAAGCCATATGGATATTGGGAGAAGAAGGATTGAAAGATAAATAATTAGAGAACATTGCTAAATCCATACTATCCTTATGTGAATTGGGGATAAAGAAATACTCAATGAAAGAATGAATCCAATTTGTTAAGGAAGTGTAAAGAAAAAAAGATGCATCAAAGTATTGTAAATATTTACCACTAAAGTATAATTTGAACTCACTAATAAGAAATATTTCATCATCTACATTTTCACAATTAGTGAGTAGAAATAATTTTACATGCAAAGAGGAATCCACAAAACTATCATAATTATCATGTACTAATTCATCTCCAAGGCTCATAATATCACCATGTAATGTGAGAAAATGCAATGAAGTGAATAAAGTATTATCAAGGAATAAGCTATCAACATGTGAAGGAAGGTAATGTTAAGGACAAGAATACATGAATCAACATGGGATATGAAAGGATGGTCAACAATATGCATAACATCATGTATGAAAGAAGGTAATTTGTGTAAAGAGTATGGATTTATAAGCAAGACTATCATGATATGTAAGGAATGTATCATCACTAGCATACTAATGTAATCAATAGGTGAAACCAATGGTAGATTATTTATTAGTATACGCTCATCATTTTTACAAGGCATAGGATTATCATGGAATGTGAAAAACCAAGTCTCTCAAAGAACAATGGCCATACACCAATAAACTCAATGAAAGGAAAAAGGTACATGATAGTATAACATCTCTATAGAAAACATGTATCCATCACATAAAATTCTAGAAGTATATCAAGGATAGATGTATCATATGATGTGAAAGATATAAATGTGTCATAATCTAAAATAAATGAGTGTAAATCAGCCAAAGTGCAAATCTTAATAGATGTTGTATTAATAAGAGAATCCAAGGTAGGAGATTATGATAAAATATAACACACTATGTATACCCAAACCCTAATCACAAGATAAAATCATATAATGATAAAACCTAGGACATTTTAAAAATTAAAAATAATATCATATGTAAAAATGTGAATAAAAATCCTAAAGGGGGGATAATGATACTATCTATTGAGGGTATGGGTAGTTATGGAATGCAAGGTCATGTAACACCTATACACCCCTTATCTTGGAGGCTTAAACCATTCTCAAAGTTATATCTACCTCTATCACTCAAAAGTATATTGTGAGCACCTTCTCAGGCACAACTGATGTTTGATGCACCATAAAAGGGAAATCAAAAGGCCTTGTCTAGGATGTACAAGCTCTCTAAGGTATTCTTAAAATACCACAAAGGTATGTGAGGCTTAGATCCATAAAAAATATCCCATATATAATAATTTGATAACTTAATGTCACTTCACCTTATTTTGATGAAAGATGGGCCCCAAGGTTGTGCCAAACGTGATAATAACTATATTGAGGTACAAATTTCATTCTCCCCCTTTATATACGCCACCAAATTTGTGTTGTTGAGGTCATCCCTTGGGGTTATGAAATCCCCAATTAGGTATCCTAAAGGGAAAGAAATACTAGGTTCTTTTGATCCCCAAAATCACACTAAGCACAAGGAGAGAGCATAGATTTTACAAATATCAAAGACAAGACACGCAAATTAATTAACTCTCTAGTCTAATTTTATTACAACTAAAATAGTAGAAAAATAAAGTATTGGATAAAAAAATATTGTATCAAATAAGTTACTAGTCTCAAATTTGATTTTTGTAGGCATAGAAATCCACACCACTGGGTTAGATTGTGACAAATCAATAAACATGTTTACCACAAAATTTGAGAAAAATACAAAAATAGTGAAAGTGTCAAAGTAGAAAAATCATTGAAACAACACAGGTGCTAAAAAAAAAAGTGCTAAACAAAGAACAAAAGTGATAAAATAGGGGGAAAAACAATTATAGCTAAGATGCACAAGTGCTAACTAATAGGGCATAATTGTTGATTTAGAAACCTGTAAAGACCAGATTATAGATGTTAGTGATTTTTCCACAAAATAGGTAAATAATTGTAAAGAAAAATATTAAAATGATGAAAACATTGAAAAGACACACAAATGGACAACAACAATAACAAAATTGAAAAGTGGAAAAAAAATAAAGACTGAATGCTCTGGACATAAAAGCGCCAAAACACTCACAAAAGCATTAAATTGAAAAAATATTGATTTATAATGCATAAGCACTAAATGGGGTTGTGAAAGGTGCCTGCAAGAAAAAGATGTTATTCTTGCAAAAAAAATTTATAAATGATGAAAATGATAAAAAAGAAAGATAGAAATCCTACACAATGAACAACACAAAGTTAGAAAACATGCAACCAAAAATTAGAAAAGGACACAAGAAGCATAAAAAAAATAAAAAATGTGAAAATTTTATGATAAGTGGAATCATTGATTTATCCACATAAGTGCTAAAATACAAGTCGGGGTACTAAATTAGAAACCTAAATGTGTAAATTTACAATAAACTCATAAAATTTAGTACTAGAGACATAGTTCTCACCAGGCATGCTAGAATGAAGACAAGGTAAAAACAAAGCATAAAAAAGATTCAAATACAATGAAGAGAAACCTTATACCTCATTCACCTTATAGTCCTCTAATTAAGATGAAGAGTTTTTTTTTAATAAGAGGGGTAAACACTTTTGACCTGGAGCTATGAACCAGTGATGTCAAAAAAGGGGGACCTCATCCCCAATATAAATTCTCAACAATTCCACCCCAATGGGGTTTGAACCTCAATGACAAGAATAACAACACAACACCTCAACCATCATACCATGCCACTATTGGAAAGATAGAATAAGAGTTGCACCCAATAGTCCACTTGATTTTCTCACCAGAAAAGTATTTGATGGTAATGTAGTAATGTGTATTGTTTAACAAACTAGCATAATAATAGCATAAGGTTATAATGCATTCTCAAAAGAGCACAACATGAATTTGGTATAAATATATTGTGTTATTGAATGGAGGAAATGACATCCTATTTATAGATTTTTTATGAAGGAAATGGAGGGTTAGGATATAAATTTGATGACAGGTTGGGGGTGGTTAAGTTAGGACACTTGTTAGAAGTAGGATGGATACACATGTGAGAAAAACATGTTCACACATGTGTGAATAAGATACTAGGATGAGGTGGAAGCATGAGAGGGTTTTAAGTTTGCATGCTTGAATGCTCACACATGTGTGATCAAGGGAGTTGGTTGAGGTGGTATGCTCACACAATTGGGAGCATTAAAGGGAATTTGGACACTTGTCACATGATGACAAGTTTGGAGATTTAAAAATAGAAGAAATATTAGTGGGAGCCAATGAAGTTAAATTGATTAATTAATTAATCGATTTGGGAGAAATTTAAAGAAAGAATAAGGCTATTAAATTAATTAACCTTAGGAAGAAGTGGAAGAGCAATTGATTAATTACGAGAATAAAGATTAATTAAATAATAAATTATTTAGTTAATTATGAGAATATGGAAAAGTGGTGGATTAGGGAATAATTAATTATATATTTATTTATATAATTCATTAATTAAAAAAAGGATAAGTCAAGAATTAATGATAAATTTTGGGGTGTCTATAGATGTATAGATCAAAATTAGAATCTTTACATTTCTCTATGTAAGGATACTTCACATAAATAACAAACCTATTACAAGTTCAAAGCTACAAACAAGTCATATATTAGAAAAATCATCATGTGATGTGTCTTGATTTCTATTCTTGCATAGTCTAATGTGCATCAACTTTTCCGTCTTCTCTGATATTTAGGGATTGATAGTATTTTAAATTAATTGAAAGGATTGTAGTTATTTTTAAGGAGCTCTTACCTAGATTACTCCTCAAAAAGTAGACAAAAATTAAGGAAAACAAGCAAAAACTTAAGATAGAGATTTGTTATTGATTTTAGTGCATCGAGATTCAAGTGTTTTCTATTCATTTCTCTGCAATTCTCTAAAATGAGAGGATATGTGGATTCTAAATTTGGACAAATAAGGTGAGTTAATGCACTAAACACAATAAGATTTATCCAAATCAATACACCTCAATTTAGAGGAAAATGAAAGCATTAATGTTAATGACACAAAACACAAGCTAAGCCTTTCTAATTATTGGGATTGCTCCATGATATGTAGTTGCAATGATATGAGATGATGTTGGTTGCTCTTTTGTTAAAAAAATTTAAACTGTGTAACATATACTTGCATGAGGACATGGTCTCATTTGTCCTTTGGAGGAGGTTTCTTAAGTAGACCTCTAACCAAGAGGATGGAGGGTTAGGATTTGATTATAGGATCAAGGGTGAGGATTAGCTTGCATGATTCTAGAAGATCTCTAAATGACAATTGGAAGGAAAGGATGAAGTGGAGACAATGGAGGGTGGAGATTACCTTAAAATGCATGAAGCTTTAAGATTCAATCATGTGAAGATGTGAGCAATAGGAAAGTGGATGGAGAGGATTGAATCTTGGAATGATAGGTGAAGATTTGAGCATGTAGAAGATGCACACAAGCGGGAGAGTGCGAAGACATGTAAAAATGGAGGGTGGAGATGCTTTTGGAATTTGAATGAAGGGTGAGGATTAAAGGGTGATTTATTTTAGATTTTAGTAGAGAGAAAATGATTTGATTGTTTTTAAATTGGATGAAATTAGAGAAAAGTGGATTAGCTTAATTTTTTAAATAAGTATAGCCCATTTAATTAATTAATCAAAAAAAGTTAGACTAGGTTAATTAAATAAATGAGTTTCATTTAATTAACTAACAACGTGAATTGATTAAATATGATCTTATTAATTGATGAAGATGAGTCTAATTAACTAATTAATTAATTGTGATTTGTTTTAATTAATTAAATAATTGTTTTTAATTAATCAATGAAGTTGTGATGCAAGATTAATGATACGAGCATAAATTTTAATTATTTACAAAAAACATGCAATATTTGAATGATTAGAATGTATGTTAAAAATGTCTTTAAATACTAGTATGTGGCATCTAATCATGCAAATGTGTGTTTATTCGGCTCTAAGCAGAAAAGAAAAAGGGGAGCTAGCTAACCAAATTTGATTTTCAAATTTGAATTAGGTAGGATGATTTCGTGAACATGATGGAGTAGACAAGGGACCAAATTAAAATGTAACAACTAGATGAATATAAGTGCATGCATGGAAGTAAAAATCAAGATAAATATGATGAATGTATAGGGATATATGAACATATGGACAAAAGTAGGTGCTACATGTATAGAGACATTTACATATGGACGTGGATAAAGGCTAGATAAATGAGCCTAACTTTACATAATATTTATACTTTTATCATTATGTAAATGTATCAAGACATTTTTGTAAGATAGATACAAGACTAAATAAAAAATGACATAGATATACAAATTTCACCATTACAATAATATTATTAATTATTTTTTTAATATACTTTTATTATAAATCATTATAATTATTTTCATGAAAAAACACATATTTTCTTAAGGAGAGTCCCCTATAAAACCTTTACTATCTAATATAAAAAATAAAAACATTCATTAAGACAAAGAATAGAACAACCAATTAAAAATCTTAATGAAAAAGAGAAATTATTTAATAAAAAAATGATTATTTTATCTTTACAATATCATAAAAGCGGGAGGATCTCAAAACTATTAGCTATTTTTTATATTGTTTCACGTTGTCATTGCCAAAAAAAATTTAAAAAGTTTGTTTATTTTTTAATTTATAAAAGGTAAACAAATTAGCAAGCTAAAATATCATATAAGAATATTCTTGAAAGGACCCCAAAATATGGGTCCAAGCAAGCACAACAAAGCCAAATATATAAAATATCAAAATGAATTAAAGTTTACATTAAAAGCTAAAGTCCATACGCTTATCAAAATAAATTAAAGTTTGTCCCCCATATTACTTATTCCAAATTATTAAAAATTATAAAGAAAAAGTTAACACAAAAGTTGTTAATATGAAACTTTTATTTTTCATATTAGAATTGATGACATTACTAGCACAAATCTCTCCATCTTCTTTATGGTTCTCAATACAATACTTAGATTCAATGTACATTTAATACATAGATTACAATTTCAATACTGTGTATTAATAATTAGATTTTAAAATTGTAATTTTTGTGGTAAGTAGTTTTTTTTATTAATATTTAAACATTTTTTTTTTCAAGGAAGGGTAAAAGATGACAGAGGTAGAGGTTAAGGAATGAGACGTGGATGAGCTAAGGTTTGTTAGTGTGTAATAAAGAAAAGATATCTGGTGGATTAGTAGGTGATTGGATAATAAGGATGACATGACATTTGAGATTAATAGAGGCTTGGACTAGCATATTCAAGTTAACTTCGATGAAAACCTTTGGTTAGTTTAAGGACCCACTTCATCACTAACTCTAATGATTTGTTTTGCATTGTGTCTTTATTAGTTTTGTATATTCTTTACCTAGACACAATATTTTTAATCATTATTAAATATTTTATTTAGCTTTCTAAATTCATTTTTTTAATAATATCTTTTTTTACAATTGTTTTGCCTTTAAATTTTATAAGGATACATAAGGGAAGGATCCAAATTAATAAGTCACTTATCTACTAAAATAAAAATAAAAAAATGAAACATCTCAAAAAAGATGTTGCTCTTGAAATATTGAGGTGCAATCAAAATTCTTTACTCAACCTACATGCACTCATATGCCCTCATAACAAACTCGGGGAAGCAATCATCTCATTCCAAATCTCCTAATAATGATAGATTTTCAAATAGTCTCCCAACAAAGGATGGAAATTTTGGTGTTAATGAACCACACTTCTTTTAGAACATATGTGGCCTCTTTTCATTTGAATCTAGCGTGTTTCCTTCCCTTTGAAAGGCTTCACCTCAACTTGCTAGTGGTAATGATAGGAATTTTTCCAAATCTTGCAATAAGGCTTCAAGATGACTCTATGATGGAAACTTTGTCTACTTACCTTAAATTTAATTCTTGGGGCTTTAAAGGAGATAGGGACCTTGTCCTTAGTTTTGTTAAAATATGTTCTCCCAAGATAAACCTAATAGACAATTCCTCTTCTGACTCATTAGCTAGGGTTTCCACTAGATTCAGGGAAGTTGAATTCTCTCCAAAATAAAACCTTGTGAATGATAAAGAATCCATCTCATATCACATCCATACAATTTGGGGATGAGGTGGCTAAGTAGGAAGAATGACTAAAAAAGTAAATTTGATATTTAAATTTCAAAAACATTGGACCAATTTGCTCAAGCTTTATGAATGGTTGTCTCTTCATTGCAAGCCATTGGTGAAAGCCAAATTTTCTATTTGTTTGTGTGTAAAAATTTGGTTCTTGATAGTCTATAAATCCCCTTCACATAGGGCTTCCTTGATCAAGGGAGACCTATGATTCTAGGATAAGGCTTTCTTGGGTCCAAAATCATGGTTTCCAAATTTTAACTCTTATTGAATCCTTCCTTATTCATCCAATTTGAGTAAGGCTTCCAAATAAGTGCCTCTACAATTTTTGAATGAATATTGTCTCTCATTCATTATATTTTTTTGGAAAATCTATTTTTCATCCTAGATATGGACCAAAGTTGATACATTTTACCTTCACCATAATTTTGGATGGTTTTTATTTATCCAAAAAAAAATCTTAAAGAAACTTCTTTAAAAGTTGGAAATAAAAACTTGGAAGCAACAAATTGATTATGAATGGATAACCTATAGATGTAGATCATGTTATGTGTAGGTCATTTGGCTACAATTTTTCTAAAGTATTCCCATTTCATTCTTCATCCTTCGTATTCAAGGAAAGCCACTTAGTGGAAAAAGGGTTGAACAACAACACCAAGTGGTCAAATCTAATTGTGATGAAGATGATCTCCCAAATTCATCTTTAGGTAGTGTCTCTCTAGTTTATTCATATTCTCTTTGGATTTCACTAAGTCCTCTCCACTTGAGGGTGTAATTCCTTTAAAACCTTATGTAGTTCAGTGGATCTTGTTCTCTTATAATTGTGAAATTGTGCACCTCTTTTGGAGATCCTATGCTTGAGATTCTTTCTTTTAAAAAATATCAATAATTTTTTCACTTGGATTATGATGGAGATAAAAAAGAGGATGCATCCCTTAACTAAAGAATTAATTTTGGTAACAAGATGGCTCTCTATGCTCATATTAAAAAATGATGACATAGTATAATATATTGTTGTTTCAATCCCAAGTTCTCTATTTGGGATTCATTGAAAGGTTTATCTCATTATAGTTTTAAGCTCCCCTATTAATGATTTTAAGTACTTAACTAATGTTTTTTATTCAATTTTACTGTAATGGAAGTAGGCCTCTTTCCCCACATTCACTACACAAACAATAAGTTATTATACTAAATATAACAATAAAATAATATTAATTAAATTTTAAGTTATTAAAAAATATGTATTTATGAGGTTGTAGTTGCCTCATTCAAGGTTTTCACCAAATAACTTTTTTCCTCTTGTTTCCATAACCTTTTATGTGGATTTAATATTTTTAAAATAATATTACCTATTTTAAATAAATATAAAATGCCTATATTAGTATAATTTTGGTTGATTGTTGAAAGTTTGATAATTGATAATACTAATAGTTATGTAGGATTAAAAGTTGATATTTTTTATAAATAAAGGTAGTTTTAGCATTCAATCTCTAAAAGGTAACTACAAATTACCCCAAATCCAATGAAGACAAGCTTCAAAAGTAATGAAGATAAAATCTAAAACTCCAAAACATAATTGTACATAATTGTAGATATTAGATATTTTTAGAGGACACATAGTAGGTAGAAATAAAATAATAAAACTCTATTTCTCCACCATCATAGTAATTTGACTCTACCTCTAGTTCAATCAATATGTAACTACAAAAAAAGCTAAAGTGGTGATGAAACTAGCCGTGTCTAAATGTTAATATTTGTTTCTTTGGCATGCAATAAGTCATTCATTAAATAAGAAATAATTTCTTTCAAAAATTCTATGTAGTCATAAATCTTATAGTCATAGTAAAATAAAAATTCCAAAATGTGCATTTGCATGACATTGGGTTATAGGAATAATTTTAGGAATATCGGTAAGTTTGAATATAAGGAGCTTGCCAAATAAGAGGGAAAATGGGGGGTTAGTGATGTTTACAAGAATACTTTAAAATTTTGAATTTGATGTAATAGATAGTAATATAAGGAGTTCTTTAATTTGTGTCATCTATATAATTTTTAAGTAATTGCATGTGATGTTTGACACTCATTTATTCAAAGGATCAAGCCACTCACCTAGAAGAAGGAGGAGTTGATAGTTTGGTTGATAAGTACTTTGTTGTGTTTTTGTTACATGTGTGAATGTTTACTCTATAAATGTGGATATAATTTATTTAACTTGGTGTGTTTTATAAGTTACAAGTATATTAATTATCCAAAAAAATTATTTCAAAGTTATTTTATTGTATTGTTCCCATTTGCAATTCATTAAGTATAAAACAAAAATCTTTACCTTTGATAGTTTAGTTTTGGTTACAACATTTGAATTCATAAAATAGTTTTATTCTTAGTTTATTAACCATGGGAATTTCCTTTAGTAGTACTAATTTGGAAGTTTAAATTTAATTATTTAAATTCCTAGAATAGAAGACTCCTAGTTAGGTTTCCAAAAAACTTGTTGCAAATAGCCTTTGGATGTCGCGTTGTCGATTAACAAAGAGTTAAATCATATATTAAAGTGAGAGATACAAAGATCATATCTCATCAAGTACAGTAATATAATAATAGAACAATATTTTCATAAAAAATAAATGAACCAAATGGTTTGTAGGTAAACCCCAAGTTAGGTTTTAAGAGGAAATTATTTCCAAGATATAGGTGGGAGGGGTGGGTAGATGTATTTTCAAATATTATCGACAACATTTTTCCATACTTGGGGTGGCATTATCATAAACCGTACTAAATATGCTACTCATTATTAATGTACATATCCATGTAGGTTTACATTTTATTTTTACTTATGTGTGTTAAATAATTTTTAAAAATAAGTTCAGGGTTATATTAGGGCCCTCTTCTATGAAATTTATTCTTACAAATCTATTAAATTTGAGTCTAGATTAAATTCTTATAATATTAAAAATTTATATTCTTTCTATTAATTAGACCTACAAAAAAAGGATTCAAGTCAATCTAAACCCAAAATCTTGTAACCGGGCACAAAATAGTATTTGAGCACCATGATATCACCTTGTTTCATCAATCACCACTAAAAAACAAACTATCTACTACCTTTCACTTCCCCATTTACCTAAGCACCTCTTTCTCTTGTCTATGAACATTGGTTGAGGGGCCAACCTTCTTGTTGTAAATTTCCTCATGCTTCCCACCACTTTCACTAACCCAATCCAACTTCTCATCTAGCTTATCAATACATAGAATTTACCATAACTCCAATTAGGGGAACTTCTTGAAGCATGTAGATACTTCATCTAGAATTTTGTTTGATTCACCAACCTTAGACCATCCACACCCATGAATAAGTCAGTATAGAAGGTTATGAGCTCTTCCTTCTACACATATGCCATCTAAATTTCCCTCCTATTGGTTGGAACTTCCCCCTAAGGAATCCTAGTTGGGTGATCCTACTATTGAGAAAGATCCCCATCCAATTCTCCCTTCAAACTAGTAGAGGACAAAGGCAACAACTACTTAATAACCTAGACTCACATTTCCATGTTTTCCACCCTCACCCTCAACTTCTTGTTAAATTATTATGTGATGGATGCATGGTACCTAGCTTCCCTTATGTTGGCCAACCCCTTCCTACCTTAAATGTTTTTATGAATATGAATGGTAATAGATCTAGAATAAATAATATATTTAATATCCTATCTAAGAACATACCTCCATAATAAATTAGTTCTCTTATAATAACACACAAGTAACTTCATCTTAACTTACACCTTTCAACCATCTTAACACTAGTAAAAAAAACACCCAAGGAAAGCACAAAGATATCACCTAGAAATATAAAAAGGTGTCAACCTTTCATAAGAACCCACTCTCACATGTAGCACCTAAGGGAAACATCCTTTTAACTAATTATTATTCTTAACTTGATGAAGGTGATCTACCACACATCCTCTATGGACACCTTCTTTAATGAGGGGATAATAATGAGGAAAATAAGTTCCTCTCATACATATGCTTAAGCTACACTTGAATAATATAAGGCCTTAGATTTTAAATCTCTTATGACATTATTATTATACATTTTCTTATGTTGGATATGATTGTGGATGTATCTTTTCTTATGTTAGATACAACTATTTTTCCTAAAAATCCCCTTTGTAGTTTCTAAAAAATTGTAATAATTTCTTCTAATTAAACCCATTATATTATCGCTATGTGTGTGTGTTAATTTATTAAACTCTAATCTTCTATTAATAAATTTTCACATTTTATACTTGTACACATTATCATTGACCTTTTTCATGTATTTAATGAATCAATGTGTACTTTATTTCTTTAAATTTCCATTTATATTTAAAATTCCCAAAAATACAAAATCATTCATGGAGTATATAGTTTTATCTTGTTGTGTACACTTTTGGATTTTAATAAAGCTAGCCTCACCATCTTTAGTTGGATTTTTTTATCCCAATAACTATTAAAATTTGACAAGGAAAATCCATATACCAACACCACCAAAATAAGAAAACTCACTAATTTGTACTATACCATCCTAAAAACCTATAACATAGACTCAACATACTTTTTCTATCCTAACCAAATCTTTTTCTTAGCTTTATCTCTTCTACTATCCATACCTAAGATGAACTTAGTATCCCCCAACTTCTTCATATCAAGCTATAATGAGAGTTGAGACTTTGGATCCTCAATCATTCCCTTACTATAACCAAATATCAACATATCATCCACCTTCAAAGTGATAAAATGGAAATGATCACCATCCTACTTAAAATATACACAATGATATGATTTGGACCTTACAAATCCCAAACACAAAACATATGAATACAAAATTTGGTACCATGTATTATATGAGAATGTTTGAGACCATATAAAAATTTCTCAAATCTATGAACCAATGACTCCTTAACTTTTTCCATGTAGTCTTGGGCTATGTCTTGTAGTTTTCTTCCTCTAGGTCACCATGCAAGAAATTTATCCTTACATCTATCTACTCAATATCAAGATCAAAATATATTATAATAGATAATAAGAATGAATGAATGTTATCTTCTTAAGTAGAGAAAAATTATCATTGCAATTAATTCCCTCAACTTGGTAATAATATCCTTTTGCAACAAGTCTAGCCTTGTACTTATTAACATTGCCACATAAAATAAGTTTATTGTTGAAGACCCATTTTAATTAATAGGATTCCTCCCTAGGTAATTGAACCAAGTCCAAAGTGTCATTTTTATTCAATTAAACCATATCATCATCCATGGCCAACTTTTAGGACTCACTATCATCCATCTCCATAACCTCAATCACAGTTTGAGGCTCATCAATGTTAGTAACCAAAGCAACAATACATCTAAATTTAGGTGATCTATACTATTGATGACGATGTTAGTCGCACACCAACAATGTAGATAAATCATCATAGACACACCTTGGGAACCTATCTTTACTTGAAAGATTGCATTGGGACAACCTAAATCTTAGGCTAACTCAGCTTAATCCCAAGGCTTGTTTATGTTAGGTCTTGACTGTACTAGGTTCGCATCAGGGTTTGTTGTGATAATGTTGTTAATCACGAGAGGTGAACAATTTTTTGATCTCAGGTTCTCAAAGGAATCATAAAGATAAGCAAAAGATGATCTCAGTCTGATCATTTAACAACTTCATGAAATCGACAAATTTACAATAGCATTTCATGAACTTCAAATAAATTGCATTAATCCAAGTAGATTTAGCTTTAAGAATTCAAAACTATCATGGAATCAAAAGATTTGCAATAAAACTCCATACATTCATCTCTTTTTTGAAACATTTTATGAAATTTAAACATCTATTCTAAAAATAAAGCATAATAAATTACTAACAAAAAGTAAAATTTCTCCCAAGTATTATCCACACATGCCTTTAGAAATAACCAAACCAGAGCAAACCATTTCATACATCACCAGATTACTTCACAGCTAGGCACAAAATGATGTGAGATTTTAAAGAGAGGAGGGATTATTTGCCATTGGATAGTGTTAGTATGCACCCTTAAATGGCGCAATACACAATCTTGTCCAATAGGAACAAACAATCAGCTACATAAGATTTCATATCAGGAAATAGCTTTCAAATTGGCTCTAATATTGATTAACTTCTAATGAAACATACAAGTTTTTAATATGGAATGGAACATAAAACAGGAAAAAGAAAAAAAACTTGAACTTTTTTTGTTCTCCGACAATCACAAATTTTGAACTTAACTTAAAATGAAACATCTCCCGGCCTTTTATAGAAACAAGACACTCGAGAAATTCAACCAATACATGAGAGAGAATCCAAGGGATGAATCACAACAAGGCATGTGGAATATGACAACTGGCAAGATAATTGCTAAATAAGTCAACCGATGCCAACCTTCTTCAACACTTTAAAATATTTCAAGATCTCCATCTTTAAAATATAGTCAGGACATCAACTTGAAGCCGAGTAGATTTTTCAAACAAAATGTAGGAACTTTGCATACATTTAAAATGATCAAGTGGACATTTATTCCAACACTCAGGTTTGGACTCAGACGAAACACACCTAGAGGTAAGTTTCCCAGATTCAAGTACTCCCTTTCGTCGCATGTGTAATACCGGGGTTCCTGGTATTCTGATATCTCAAGCTCCTCCTTCACATGGACTCTCAAAATGTACCGCTTGAATTGGCTATGCCACTACTCATGATCCAAATTTTCCTGATCGTACATACCCGAATATTGCATCACAATTTGTTTCTCCTACAAATACAAATTTCGTATATTAATCCCCTTTTAAAACATTCATAAAACTCTCATGAAAATAAAACCATCATTAATAAATCATCATTTTAGAACAAATCATAAATATCATGCTTTTAAAATGCATTCTCACATAATTATCCTTTTAGGCTAGTTACCAAACATTTTGAACTTCCCGGGAAAACTTAAGCAATTAAACTTTAAACATGCATTGATACTCGGTACCCAACAATTTTAGCCTTTACTGGAATTTAACTCCTAGACCTTGGTTATTACTAGAACCTTCACATTTCTCAGAATAGAACACTTTACCAAACCTTGCATTAATATTTCAACCACTCTGGCCTTCTGATACTCGGTACACTTGAATCACGAATTACTCCAAAAGACTTCCTCTTAACTTTAACTTTTGGTGATCCATTTTGGCTAACCAACACCTACCATAAGCGTTAATTTTTCACTTGGGTCCCCAAGCCTTACAGTCTTGGGGCATGTTGTGAGACCACACAACAACTTGCAACCAATAAAACCAAACTTAAAAGAAATCTGGGATTAGATCACCCACTATAAATTATAACTTATACATATTTTCAGACAATAACTCCTTACCTTTATCTGAACTCTGGCATAAAGATTATAAAATTTCTCAGGAAAGTATCAATGTGTGCTTTGATTAATTCCAGTCCCCAGAACTTGGTGGAAAAACTAGTTCATTTGCATTAATCTACATAATTTCATAATCCTCCAAAGCCAACCTTAGATAGAGCCTTGTTGTCAGTTAGGCGTCCATAGCCCTGGTAGAGATATTTGGATTCTCCCATCTACCTGACTTGTGTACACCGCCAGAATGGCTTCCTTGGTTGGATTACAACCCAGAGGTTGAATAAGGTTTTCTATATTAGGACTTCGGCTACCAAATCAAACTTTCATTTGGTCCTTGAGGAAAATTTGTGGAGTCCAAAGTGTACTATCGGCTGAACTCAAACTTGGCTTCACGGTTCATAGCCTCACTTTTGGACCTTGGCCTTTCTATTGTTGAAGTTCATGAAGCTGCTAACATGATAGTGCGGCCTAAATTTTTGGGGAATTTGGAGCTTTTCCTTTATGTTGCTCACCTGACCATTGGAATTCCATCTGCTGATGATATTCCTCTATTTCTAGAATGAGGAGAATTAGTTCCCATCCAACCCTTCCTGACCAATCTGCATATCCTTGACCTTGATACTCACAGGGACAACACTTATCTGGGGTATACTGCCCTTATGGATGAAGCATCCCAAATTGACTGACTGGCCACCCATTGTTCTAAGCTCAACTCCTTTTTGCCTTTTTTTCTACTTTACAACAAGAATTTGTATTTCCATGTACATACAAAAGATAATGAAAAATATTCTCTTTTTCGTACATTAAGCATGTATTTACTTTGCATGGTTTTATCTTTTCAAATTTATAGTGCAATGTTTTAAGAATATTTCAATTCGCTCTCATGTATTTTAAATTAAGCAAAATTTGTTAATGTCGGGAACAAACCAGAAAACAAAAACAAACCCTACAAAAGAAAATTAACCTAACAAACTAAAATTTACGCTTATCAAGCGAATAACCCTAACTAAGAAATCTACCTTAATTTCTATGACTATCTTCATGGTGTTTTTTGTATGAATTACAATAGGCTTGTCTTTAAATTCACTTGAATACATTTCAAATATCCCACTGGAACAATGAATTATCTTAACTTTTTTGCATTTATTAAATGTAAATTCAAATGCGTACTTACCAATAAATTGGCTCATATGTATGAAAATGACCTCATTAAAGGTTGATTGCACACACCTTTTCTAGTTTCTCCATAATCTACCTTCTTCTAGTCCTAGTTCATGGCTTTCTATTTCACTTCATTCCGCTCCATGAACGACTACACTCATTTCTTGATTTTCTTTCTCTCCAAAGTTCTTTTGATTCTCATCCCTGTCTATCATCTCAATATCACCATTCATTTCATTAGATCAAGCATTAACACAATTTACACTATCATCAAAAAGAGAGAAAGTAAAAACTTGATACTTTGTGTTTTGCATAAAATCAAGAATTTCCTCCCTTTCAGATCATGGATTCATGGTTAAAGGCGAAAAGCACACGTCTCCCACTCTTTTTCCCCACTCTTTCTCTTCATTGTCACCTTCCACGTGTGAGAAGATCAGTGACTCATCATTTTCACGTTCACGCTTTTGACATGGTGTTTCTAAGTCTTGATGTCTTTGCCTCTTTTCCTACAAAATTTTAGGAATTTCCTTATGACAATTGTACGGTTAGTGGATTTGTTTGATTTAATAGTTAATTTTCCAATGTTTCTAGTTTCACTAGGGTTAGGAAGTTTCTCGAAATTCAAAATTCTTTCTAGTAATGGTTCCTTTCTTCTAGCAGTTAAAGACACTTTCATTAACAAAATCACATTATAAGTGGCCAAACTCACCCTAGTTAAAAAAAAATCATAATCAAGTTCACCATGATCAATTGTATCATGAATTCTACACTCGGTAACCCTACCAAAGGTGAAAAACTCAAAGGATAAATCCTCCAGTTAAGAATTTTTTAGAGCTTATCAATGTCCATTTTATTTTCCATTACCAACTTGCTTAGACTTTTGCCTCACAAGTAACTTTCCAACTTGGAACCAAGAGAACAATACAAATTCTAGATAAAACCAAGAGGTGACCGGAGAAAGGACCTCCCTCTAGTGCCAATTCCTGTTGATGACAATGTTGGTTGTACACCAATAGTGCAGATAAGTCCTCATAGACACACCACAAAAACCTACCTTTACTTGAAAGATTGCATCGGGACAACCTAAATCTTAGGCTAACTCAGCTTAATCCCGAGGATTGTTTATGTCAAGTCTTGAATGTACTAGGTTTTCATTAGGGTTCATTGTGATAATGTTGTTAATCACAAGGGGTAAACGGTTTTTTGGTCTCAAGTTCTCAAAGGAATCATAAAGATAAGCAAAAGATGATCTTGGTCCGGTCTTTTAACAACTTCATGAAATCGAAAAATTTGCAATAACATTTCATGAACTTCAAATAACTTGCATTAATCCAAGTAGATTTAGCTTTAAGCATTCTATAATATCATGGAATCAAAATATTTGCAATAAAACTCCATGCATTCATCTATTTTTTTGAAAACTTTTATGAAATTTAAACATCTATTCTAAAAATAAAGCATAACAAATTACTAAAAAAGTAAAACTTATCCCAAATAAATTATCCATGAATGCCTCAAGAAATAACCAAACCAAAGCAAACCATTCTATACATCACCAAATTGCTTCACATCTAGGCACAAAATGATGCGAGATTTTAAAGAGAGGGGATTGTTTTCCACCGAATAGTGTCGGTATGCACCCTTAAACAACGCAGTGCACAATCTTGTCTGATAGGAACAAACAATCAACTACATAAGATTTCATATCAGGAAACAACTTTAAAATTGGATATGATATTGATTAACTTTTAATGAAACATAGAAGTTTTAATTTGGAATGGAACAAAAAATAGGAAAAAGAACAAAACTTGAAAAAGTTTTGGTTCTCCGACATCCACAAATTCTAAACTTAACTTAAAATAAAAACATCTCCCAGACTTTTATGGAAACAAGACACTTGGGAAATTCAACCAATGCATGAGAGAGAATCCAAGGGATGAATCACAACAAGGAACGTGAAAGATGACAACTGGAAGGAGAATCGTTGAATAAGTCAGCGAATGCCAACCTTCTTCAACACTTTAAAATATTTCAGGATTTCCATCTTTAAAATATAGTCAGGACATCAACTTGAAGCCGAGTAGATTTTTCAAACAAAATGTAGGAACTTCCAGTACATTCAAAATGATCAAGTGGACATTTGTTCCTACACTTAGGTTTGAACTCGGACAAAACACACCCGGAGGTAAGTTTCCCCAAATTTAGGTACTCCCTTTCATCGCATGCATAATACCAAGCTTTTGGTATCCTAATATCTCAAGCCCCTCCTTCACATAGACTCCCAAAATGTATAGCCCGACCTGGCTATGTCACTACTCATGATCAAAATTTTCCTAACCATTTGTACCTGAATACTACATTACAATTTGTTTCTCTTGCAAATACAAATTCCATATATTAATCCCCTTTTAAAACATTCATAAAACTCTCATGAAAATAAAACCATCATTAATAAATCATTATTTTAGAACAAATCATAAATATCATGCTTTTAAAATGCATTCTCGCGTAATTATCCTTTTAGGCTGGTTATCGTACATTTTGAACTTCCTGAGCAAACTTAAGCAATTAAATTTTAAACATGCATTGATACTCGGTACCCAGTACTCAACAATTTCAGCCTTTGATAAGTAGGAGGTATTTTTCCACAGCGAGTCAAATTATGATATTGCTATCAGGATTCAATCGTGTAGTTTCGAGTCAAACTCATTGACCCATGTTTCATGAGTAGGGTTCAACAAGAACCCATCTCTCATGATATCGAATGGTCCACATGGGTCAATGAGTTTGACTCGAAACTACACGGTTGAATCCTGATAGCAATATCATAATTTCAGCCTTTATCGGAATTTAACTCTCAGACCTTGGTTATTACCGAAACCTTCACATTTCTTGGACCTTCACTTCCAGACCGGAATAACTTACCAAACTTTGTGTTAATATTTCAACCACTCTGGCCTTCTGATACCCGATACCCGATACACTTGAATAATGAATTACTCCAAAAGACTTCCTCTTAACTTTACCTTTCGGTGATCATTTCGGCTAACCAAAACCTACCATAAGCGTTAATTTTTTACTTGGGTCCCTAATCCTTACAGTCTTGGGACGTGTTGTGAGACCACACAACATATACCTCTCTAGTTTTCTCCTTGATCAAGTAGACCTCTTGAAAATATAAGGTATATTTTATATTCCTCCTCTAAAATATTTGAGCACTTTGTACTATCCTTGTTAATAGGTCCATATTGAACCTCTTGTTTAGCCTTAAATGCAATTGTCTATATCTTCGGTTGTAATTACTATATATAATTCACACTCCCATTGAGTTTCTCAACTAAAGGAGAAGGCTTTATCTACTTAAATATAAATTCTAATTATATAATACCTTATTACTCACATGATCCCAAAATGTGTACTCTTTCATACCATCACCATAGTTGATGAAGGTATACTCCATTGCCTTGTAATTTAATGTTGACTACTTATTTTTAGGCACATGAGCATATTTCTTGTAACCAAAAACCCAAATATGTTTAAGTGAGGGTTTTTTTCTTATTCAAACCTCCACAATGGTTTTATTTGTAGGTTCTAATATTTAGGCCTATTAATTAGTTAATATGCAGTACTAGCTAACTTTTCCCAATTGTTCATTCCAAACTAACCACATTGAGCTTACTCATATCTTGTGGCATTAATGAGCTATTCATCCTCACTATAACTCTAGTTTTTGAGTGGTGTATGAATTTGTCTTATATTGTGTAATAAATTCTCTTTAAAAAATATATCAAACTCAACTAAACAATATTATCCACCATTACCTATTTTCAACACCTTGATATTTTTGCTTTCTTGTTTTTACACAAGAGAAACTCCTTGAACCAACTAAATACATCAAATTTATACCTAAGACAATAGACTCAAGTCCTAGAGAAATAAAGAAACTCATAATAAAAGGATTTTAGCAATGAAGAAACATATATAGGACCAAACACATCATTATGAATAAGATCCAAAATTCAATGAGATTTCTACAAGCTTGAGTAAAATTGAACATGATTATGTTTACCATAAATACAATATTCTGAAAAATAAAATTCAAGAAAACAATTAACCAACCCCATTATAAGTTTTCTATTTTCAAGGTCCTAGGAATCTATCCACCTATATAGCCCACGAGTTCATGCTACAACATATTTTTCTTATTCTGTATCTTTCTCTCCAAGATGAGAGAATGCTTAGGAATACACATTATATTTATAGGTGTTGCAATATTTTTCTTGAAAATCCCATTGCTATAAGTCCATTTTCTACAAGTAGATTTGTTGTAATTCTAAATGTTGCAAGTCTTGATGATATTGATACCTTTGTTGCAAGTATTAATCCTATAGGTGTAGATGTTGTAAGTACAAAAATCGTAGGCTAATATGACTTGCAAATCCCTTTTCTATAAGTATGACTAAACTATTACACTAATGAGGTGCCAACATCAAGGAAAAAAATAGTTTCAACCTGTACTCCCTATGCCAACACCATAGTTCCATAAACCATCCTACAACCAGCATTTCTAAAGATTACTTACACACATTCATCATTAATTTTGCTAATAGATGACAATTTTCCTGCCAAACTTATGTTGTGCAAGACTCCTAAAATACCTTTGAATATCCCATCAAAGAATTTGATCTTGACTTGGCCATGCCCAATGGTACTAAGTTTTTTCACCAAGGTAAACATTTCCATCATCAAACTTCTCATAGTAATAAAACCACTCCTTACATGGAGTAATGTGGAATGAGGCATAAAATTTTATCATACATGCATCTTCACATGCATGTGTAATACAAGATACAAAAAATGAATCTAATTCAACCTAAGAAGCTATAGAATTTGAATCATCATCTGAATCATTATTTTATTTCTTATTCTCTTTGAAATATTTCTTGATATTTCTTTTCTTACCATAGTTCCAACATTTTACCTCAAATATAACAAGAGATTCAAAATTCCCTTGAGAATTAGATTTTCTCTTCTCTTTTTTCTTGTCCTTATTACCTTTTTCCTTTGATTTTTCATGAACAACTAGTACCTACTTGTTAATTTGGGAATCCTTACACCTCATTGATTTTGAGAGAAGATTATACACTACCTCATCAAGCACAAACTTTAAAGTAGTATTTCTAGTAGCCATCACTAGATTGTCCTATTAGTTTAGCAAATGACATAATATGACCATGCAATGATCTTCTTCCATCTTCACATGGATAGATAATACCTAGCTTACATTGGTATTAAATGTATTCAAGTGCTCAATAACTGAGTCTCAATCACCCATCCTCAAATTATACAACTTCTTCCATAGAAAAAAGTTATTTCCTAGTGATTTAACCTAGTACAACTTTCGTAACTTTTCCTAGAGGGTTTTTGTAGTGTGCTCTCTTGAAACATTAAGGAGAACCAAATCTATGGAACAAATCCCAATGAGAATTTTGTATTTTTTATTGAACACTTCCTAATATTAATCCTTTATTCATATAGGTTTACATTTAGAAACTACTAACCATAGCTCAAAGTTTGTGCCATTAAAATATTTCATCTCTAATCATGATATACTCAAACTAGTATTATTTTGAAAAATATTTTTCCCATGCCATTTTCCCTAAAAAGGTATTTTTTGTCTATAAATCTCACTCAAATCAAGATTGGTCCAAAAAATTCTACCACTTAGGAAATAGCTTTGATACCAAATAAAAGAAAATTTATAGCAAAAATTCTTCCAAAAATAATCAATGAGAAGAGAAATTTATGCAAAATGTGATCTATCAATTTTAAGAGAAAATATACAAACAAAATCAATATTGTAATCTATATACAAGATTACATAATGTTTATCCTAGGAAACCATATAAAAAAAATTAGCCTTAATCTCAAACCAATGTATTCACAATACATCAATAGGTTCAAGCCTTCACATGGGAACAACTAACACAAATTTGGAGAAAATTTAGCAACTTAGCCCCTTATCATACTATATCTCCATCCTAGGAATCAATATATAAAAGATACAAATTAAGAAACCACAAATGGTAAACTACAAACCTTGGGAGAACACCAATCCCATAAATGATGTCCAAATCCCAATGAGGAATTTTGTCCCCTCTCACAATGAGTTAATATGTTAATTTTAGATGATTCTCTTATGTTGTCATAACCTAATATAGCCAAATCACCAACTTGGGTGATCTATTTTAGATCAATTTTCACCAATCAAAGATTCCTTATGAATCACATTCATTAGGATCTTAATAAAGTGCCTCCATAATTTTAGTTTCACCATATAGCTATTCAAAATTCAAGTATAATATGTAACTCCCTATAATCATAATATTACATGTGTTATAGAATTTTCCATGGGTGAACCCCACATCTTACAATGCCATAATGATATTAGATGCTCTTACAAACTCTCACACACATTATAAAGTATCTGAAATGTGGCCAAACTTGCCACCTCAAAGTGGGATGCCCTCTTTTCCATGTGAGGACAGGCCAATAAATAATTGAATATACAAATTTTGGATGCAAGGTTGAGACACATTTCCCAACATTCCATTATTTGAATGTGTTCATAATGCCTACCATCTCCTTCTCATAGGTGGAACAAGCAATATTTTTGCTTGTTAGGGCCTTATTTATGAACATGAGGGGTTTCTATTCTTGCATGATAATAATGCCTAATCCATATGCTAAGGAATCACTTTCAATAATAAGGGTTTCAAATGGAGAAGATCAATATATCAAGAACTAGGGTAGTGCACATAGCTTGCTTGAGTAAAGCAAAGACATATTCTATAGATTTATACCATTGGAAAGAATCATTTTTCAACATAGATGTAAGGGGGCGATAATTTTACCATAATCCTTAATAAATCTATGGTAATATATTTTGAGGCCTAAGAAACCATGGAGGCTCTTTAGTGTTGTGGGTTTAGGCTAGTTCTTCATGGATTTATTTTTTATTTTTTCTACCTTAACTCCTTCCTCTGAAATAGTATGCCTTGGGTGTTTAATTCTGGTTTATCAAAAAGTAAGATTCAATGTTTTAACACATAAATAGTTAGCTAAAAGATTTTGAAGTGCTTGATTCAAGTGTTTGGGGTGCTCCTTCCATGTATAATTGTAAAAAAGTATATCATCAAAGAATATTAAGATGGACTTCCAAAGAAAAGGATAGAAAATATTTTTCATCAAGATATAAAATGTTAATAGTGCATTGGTGAGACCAAATGACATGACAAGAAACTCATAAGGACCATCATGAGTATAAAAGGCTATTTTTAGAGAATCTTCTTCTTTTGATGTAGATTTGATAATATCTTTACTATAACTTCAAGAAGAAGTGAGCACCATGGAGTTCATCTAAGAGCACATCAACCACTATGATGAGAAATGTTGCAAGTATGAGCAGTTGTTGTTGTCATTGATGTCGACAAGATTGTGTTGTCATTGGTGTCAACTATATGAGAAGAATATTGTTGCAAGAGTATGTGTAGTTGTTGTTGGTGTATTTTTTGTTACATTAATGATGCTTTGATTAATTGCATTATGTTATGGGTGTTGCCACAATAGTGTGTCTCACTTTTCAGACGTGCTGATTTTTGCATGAAATCACTAGTTTTTAGAAAAAATTTAATGATTTAAATTTTGAGAGACTCCATCTAAAGGGTTTTAATTGAAGAGAGATAGATAAGACCCCCTTTGATCAAACCCCCTTGGGTAGAACCCCTCTAGTAGTAAATCATACCCACTAAAGAGTCTCCTTCACATCTATCAAAATGTTGGCAGAAAACCACTTTTTCTTTACCTTTTGAGGGATTAAATAACGCCATTTCAAAATAATATTTTTCAAGATTGTAACCCTCAAAACGAGATTTCCAACAAGTATAGTTTTGATATATTTTCATTTTATCATGTATTTAATTTTCAATTTTTACTAAACATAGGTTTTTCTATGAACATCAAGCTCTTTGTTGTGCAAAGTTGGACAAATAAAAAAACATTGTAAAAAAAATTCAAAAAATACCCTTTCCCTAGGTATTGATGTCCTTGTTTCACCCGCTTCCCACCAAAAAAAAAGGATTTCGATATATACACAACAAGTTAGGTTGTATGACACACATGTATGTCCAAATTATATTTATAGTGACTTAAAAATTTAATTTAAAAAAAAATATGCAACAAAAAATTAGTTGTTGATGTTTTATTTTAAAAAAAAGTTATGTTGTACGACACAAACATTACTTTCTAAAAATGTTGTTTTTTGTTTAAAACTAGTTATTAAAGGATACATTGAAAGATTCATGATTTATTTCAAAAAAATTAAAAAATATATATTTAAAATCTACACACAAATTGCCCCAAATCACTAGTTCACATCATCTTCAAATTCTTAACGGTTTAGCTGCTATAGGTCTCAAAAGATGAAAATTCAATTAAAAATATTGATGTAAATGTCCATCTTGGGCAAAAAGTGAGACACAATATTGTGATTTCACCCTTATCATTAGTAAGCTACTAGTGTCAACCTCTAGTGTTACTTTGATAAGCTTCTATCTATGGATGTATGGTTCAGGAAGCAATGAAGATGACGAGGATGCGTCTTTGGTGCTTGGTTTCCAAGTGCTTTTGAGAAAATTTGATAAAAAGAGGACATAGTGAGTTGCAATGTTGTTTTGGGTTGTAGAGTAGTGTTCTAGTGTTGCTCCGCATTTCTTCTAGGTTGAAGATCTGCCTATGCATTTTGGATATGTTGATCAGAGGTATTATATCCAAAATTTGGTGTGCTAGATCATTGTGCAGAGGAAGTTGTGTTCACTAGTGTGTGAACTGTGTGTTGCAAAGATGTCTGAGAGAAATGTTTTTGCTTTGTGTTTCTCCACAGTTTGGTTTCAGGTCTTGTAGCTTTGAAGGCATGCTGATAGTGTTGGTATCTTTCTTCAGTTGAATTTGTTCAAGGTTTGGTACTTCAGAAGTCAGTTTCTTGAGTTACAGTGTATGGCAAAGTTGTCTAAGTGTATTGGGCATGTACATTCTTTGAAGGTGAAATTTGTTGCAAAGGAGTTTGTTGGATTTTAGGGTGTTTGTGTAATATTCCAGATTGTGTTTAGGTGACATTTTTTGTTTGTGAGTTATTGTTGGATCAAAGGAAGCATGTACTTAAAAGTTAATGGTGTTTACACAGGTAATGATTGACCTTTGGTGTTTACACTACTTGAAAAATTTAAGGAAGTGTGGCATGGCATGTATGAGTGGATTTAGGTCCTAGCTAAGGCGTTTTGTGGTTTTCCTTCATTACTTTCCACCGTGGGAATGTTTTGGTGCCGACCTAATTTGAATTTACACAGTTGAGGTGCATAGCCAACCTTGGAGGATGTTTTCAAGGTTGAAGATGATATAAATATGAGTTGATTTGTTGAGGGATGTGAAGAAAAAATAAGTATGATGTGAGTAATGTGAATTGCAAAGTTGTAGGGTGAAAATTTGAAAAGTGATGTGCAAGCTTTCATGTGTTAGATTACTAAATGCAATGAACAAAAGGTGTCTACAATGAATGCAGTGAGTAGAAGGTGTCTACAATTCTTTAGTCAGACTGTGAAGGTGTTGGTCATGCTGTGGTGGATTTTTCTGTTGCTTAGAGATGGATTTCTCATTGTAACACTCTTCTTTATCTTATTTTCTATTCTGGCGGTGAGCCCTCTGATAGTGAGCCCTTTGTATTCAGTGTTGATATTACTTTATATTGTGAGCTAATACTCACCATGGTTTTTCCCATCTTGGGTTTTCCACGTAAATCTGGTGTTCTGTTGTGCATTGTGTTTATTTTTTTCATTGTCTATTATTTTCCTTTCATGCTAAATCATTATATCAGATTAAGGGTTAATTGGATTAATGTGGAGCTGAATGTTTGTGAGGGTTTTGAAGTTTTAAGGTACAAGTGATTCACCCCCCTCTCAGTTGTCTTGTGCATTCAACAATTGGTATCAAAGAAAGTTTCCTTGGAAGAAAGCTTAATCTCTTGAGATAGATTTGGGATGGTCAACAAGAAAGAGATTGCTATGTTTGATGGAATAGACTATGCATTTTGGAAGACAAGGATGGAATACTTTTTGGTTTATCTAGGATTTGATGTCTTGAAGTCAGCTAAAGATGGATATACTATGTTTGCAAATTTTCTGAGCACTAATAATGAGATCAAGGCCTATGAAAGCAATGGTAAAACAAGGTATTCTCTTAAGTGGTCTTACTAATTCTGAATTAGTGAAAGTGACGAGTCTGAAAATTGCTAGAGATATTTGGGTAAAGTTAGAAAACATTTATGAAGGAGATGATAAGGTGAAAGAAGCTAAGATGCAAAATCTGAAGATCATGTTTGAGAACCTATGGATGTTTGAAGAGGAAAATGTTACAAGCTATATGCAGAGGGTAGATGAAGTTGTCAGTTCCATTAGAGGTCTTGGTGGAGAACTCAAAGAACCATAAGTGGCAAACAAAATTCTTAGAACTCTTCCTAAATCTTATAGTCATAAAGTTTTTGGTATTGAGGAATTTGCAAATTTAAATCAATATACCAAAGATCAGTTGTATTCAAACACATACACTCATGTTTTAGTATTCATAAATCAACATACACACACACACATACCTTTTCATATGTGTGTGTGTGTGTTTGTGTGTTGATTTACACACACACACACACACACACACACACATATATATATATATATTTTACATCTGGAAATATTAAGATGTTGAACTTGTTTAATTATGTGTTGAATTGTACATTCATTATTGCAAAGGTCCTTTGATGTTTATTCGTTACTACCCTTGGTTGTAATTTTTTTCTTGTAGGCATGAGAGAACAAGGAGAGGTAGTGCAACAATGTTCATGGCAAACAATTCAATCAATGTGTTTGTTAACACACCACATAATTCGGGATATTTTGTTCATATGGCTCTAACTTTTAATTTAATAATGCACTAGTTTCTTTAGTAACTAATATGTCATTTTAGTTCTTTCACTAACTATTGTTCATGTATGTTTGTTCAATTATATATTTTTGTTGTGGGAGGCATGTGAAATGGTTGGGAGGTTTGTAAAGCATGTCAATTTTTAAGTTGGCATTTCAGGTAAAGTCTTTCAAGACTTTACTTTGGCAATGACCCGATAGACATTGTGTTCTTTTATAAAGTTCATTATTCTTATTTATTTTACACTTACATTTAGAATTTAGAATTTGATCAATTTCATATTATATGTGTTGAAAAGTTCTGAATTTCAATTACATTAATGTATGGATATGTTGCATCTATAACACTATGAAACCATATTCTCTTTGCATTTACACTTGCATTTACAAATACACATAAATATATACATACATATAGTTTTCTTTATTGATGTGTTGCATTTATTGTTCTAGTAGAGCATCCAATCATTGAATTTACATTTACATTTTCAAATACATATACATACATATATATATATATGTATGCATGTATGTATGCATATCATTTATATTCAGTGTTCAGATGTATTCTTCTGTATCATTATTGTCAATTGAAACTTCAGACATTCACACATTGAACATATTTACATGTATAGATGCACACTTATATATGTATACATATACATATATATGTATGGCTACATATGAAGTGTACCTCCAAAATGAAGATGTATTCTAGTGTATTTAGTTGGCAACCCAAACCTGACACATTCATACAAAGTGGACAGACCTGAACTTCATTCTTCAGTGTTCAGTTGCCAATTGAAACTTTAGACATTCATACACACTAAACATATATATATATATATATATATATAGTAGCTCCAAAATTAAGATGTATTCTACTATATTCAGTTGGCAACAAAAACTTGAGACATTCATACATAGGTAGTGGATTGACTTGACATGTAAAAGGTCCAAACATACAATTATATGAATGCATACAAATACATACCATTTTATCACACAAAATCATGAAACCATGGAGGGTTTACCAAAATGTGAGCATTCAGTAAAATGGAGAGTAAAATAATTATTTTACCCCAAAAAATCGTGGGACACACATGGTGCAAAGGGCGTGATAAACATGGCAACCCAAAGCTGACACATTCATACAAAATGGACAAATACGTGTGTGTATCTATATATGTATGTAAGTATATATATATATAGAGAGAGAGAGAGAGAGAAAGATTTATAAATGTCAATATTAGGGTGCAATTATAACAATTTCATTATTCATAAATTGTTGGAAATATGTGCCTCAAACAATACAGGCTGAAACCTCCATTAGAGCCAAGTCGATGTGACATCTTCATACTAGCAGCTTGTTGGAAATATGTGCCTCAAACAATACAGGCTGAAACCTCCATTAGAGCCAAGTCGATGTCTGACATCTTCATTGTCTGGCTGACTAGCAGCTTGATTCATTCTCGTTTGTACAGGTCGCTGTGACCTTACAAATGTCTTGCCGAAAGGTTGCACTGTGGAGTCTATCGCTGTGACATAGTGTATTCGTTATGACCTCATAGCACTCGGGAGACCTCTGGCCGACAGGCCATTCAATCGTATTTCGGGGAGACTCTTGGCGACCATGATCTTTGGTGTAACACAACGACTTGGTGAAGCATCTTAGTGAAAGCTAATGTCTCACCGACAGGAATACTGCTGGTGTCTTCGCCGTAACATATGGCTCGGTGAGAAGTCCCAGCGAACGAAGGTCACACCAACAGGGAAACATTCATACGTTCTTCAGAGTAACTCAAAGTGGTCGGAGAAATGTCTTAGCGACTGAAGGTTGTCTTGCCAATAGCCGATGGCTATCGGGGTAACTCAAGGATCCCGGGAAGACATCTCAGCGAACATTGAAGGTCTCACTGACAGGAACATCTTTTGAAGTCTTCGGTGTAGCTCTTGGTGAATGTTTGTCATCGGTGGAACACAAAGGTCTCGGTAAGAAGTCCCAATGACTTTGATGAGTCTTGTCGATGATGAAGAGCTTTCGGGGTAAGTCTTGGAGATCGATATGTTCTCTCAGCGAAGGGAAATGTCTTGGCGATAGGTGAACACTTCGGGGTAACCTTTGTGTCTCAGAGAAACCTCTTGGCGATATTGGTATGTCTTGCCGACTATCTTTTGGAGCTCGGTATGACTTGTGTCTTCGGTATACCTTTGATGACTCGCTATGATCTCCTGGCGAATGCGATAGGTCTGGGCGATTGCTTGGTGACTCGGTGTAACTCATGGAGCTCGATAGAACATCTTGGCGACTACAGTGACCCTTGGCGACATCGATATTAAGGTTATCAGGCATCGGCGAGACACTGTTAGTGTCTCACCGAGATGCCAACACAGAGCAAATTTTGTTGACCATTTGACCGTCCTATGTGGAGTCTCGTGGACCAATAGGAGAAGCCGAAACTGAACAATTGGAAGACAATCGGTTGTGATGGTTCTGTGAGGAAGTTCGACAAATAGGGAATGCCATGGATATACTCTGAGATTGTAGATTGTGATTGGGTTGGATTATCGATTGGTTCGTTGATTGATTTGACAGGTTGTTGATCAGTGACTGTATTCAAATCTGTAAAGGCTGTAACTTGAAAGTTTCTGTTTGAAGAATGTTCATGGTGAATGTTGCTGTATAATGACACCAGAAAGATAAGTTTGGAATTTGTATGTAATTTTTGTTACGTAATACAAAGTGATTTCTCTTGGTGTGGTGGGTTTTTTCTCCCGTAAGGGTTTTCCCACATATATCTGGTGTTCTTGTGTGATTGTCAAAACTCTGTTTCTGTAATTTGTTTCTTAGTGCATCTTAACTTGACTGTAATTGTAAAATTTAAAAGTTCATCTGCATTCTTTCCTGAGGTATTGACGTTAGGAGAATTTTTTCCGCATCTAATTTTCCTTACAAGTGGTATTAGAGCCTGGCCAGTTGTGTTATCCTTGTGGGTACGTTGGGTTTTTTGAGTCAGTTCTGTTCAGTGGGAGTCTTGTAGAAAATTGTTATTGCTGATTACAGGTTGAGATGGCTAGTACATCTGGAAAGTTTGAAATAGAGAAGTTCAACGGTAGTAACTTTGAGTTGTGGAAACTCAAGATGGAGGATCTTCTTGTTGACCGTGATCTTTGGATTGTTGTGGCTGGAGTGAAACCTACAGGCATGAAGCAAGAAGATTGGGACCTTGCAGATAGGAAGTCTAAGGGGCTGATAAGGCTCTGTTTGGCAGACTCAGTTCTTCTCAATGTGCATGAAGAGAAGACTGCATCTTCCTTGTGGAAAAGACTGGTGTCTATTTATCAGGGGAAGTCCTTGGTGAATAAACTATTCCTGAGGAAGAAACTATATTCTTTGAGAATGGAGGAAGGAGGGTCTGTAGCTAATCATTTGAACACATTTAATATGCTGCTTTCTCAATTGACATCTGTTGGTGTGAAGATTGAAGAAGAGGATCACTGTATGCTTCTATTGTGTTCTTTTCTAGACTCATGGGATCATCTAGTGATGGCGATTGGGAGTACAACATCCAGTTTCAAAATGGAAGATGTTGTTGCATCTTTGTTGTCAAAAGAGATGAGAAGGAAATCTTCTAAGATGGCAAAGGAAGCTCTTGCTATCAGAGGAAGGTCAAAGGAGAAAGGCAAGAAGAAGGACAAGAAATCAAAATAGAAATCAGAGGGGAGATCAAAGTCTCCTGGCAAGAAGTCCAAGGTGAAGTGTTGGAACTGTAGGCAACTTGGTCAAGTCCGAAGGGATTGTAAAGAGGAGAAAAAGAAGAAGAAGGGCTCTTCCGATAATGGTTCTTCTCATAGCAATGGTGACGCTTTCATTGTAGCCTTGGCAACTCAGGCATCAGATGATGTCTGGATGATTGATTCTGAGCATCTTTCCACATGACATCTCACAAAGAATGGTTCACGAAGTATGAAGAATACAATGATGGAACGGTGTACTTAGTTAGTGATTCAACTTTGGAGATTGTTGGCCGTGGAAGAGTTAGGATACAATTGCCTAATGGCAAAGTGAAGGGAATTAATAATGTTATGCACATACCAGGTCTTGCTCAAAATCTATTGTCTGTAAGTATGCTGAACGATATTGGAGTACAAGTTATGTTCTCTGGAAGTGGCTGCAAGATGACTAGAGGTTTGATGGTGCTGGCTAGAGGTGCTCACATTGGTACCCTGTACAAGTTGGATGCACATGCTGTTCAATGTATTAGTGTCTCTAGAAAGTCACTGAAAGCTGCTCATGGAGGTAAAGAGGGAGATATCCCTAATTATGTAAACTCTATGGAAGTAAAACTTCCTGCAGAGAAGACTATGCTTTGGCATCATAGGTTAGGCCACATAGGAGAAAAAGGTTTAAAAACCTTGAAGAATAAAAACCTGGTAGAGGGGCTTGAAGATTGTAATCTTGAATTTGAATTTTGTGAACACTGTATATATGGAAAGCAGCACAGTGTTTCATTTTATTCTAGTCCTCATAAATCTTCTGGTTTGTTAGATTATATTCATTCGGATGTGTTTGGTCCAGTGAATGTTCCTTCTTTGTCTAAGTCAAGATACTACGTGTCGTTCATTGATGATTATTCAAGAAGAGCATTTGTATATTTTCTGAAGAGTAAATCAGAAGTATTCAGTCAGTTTAAAGAATTTAAAAATCTTGTTGAAAATCAAATTGGTAGAAAAATAAAATGCTTAAGGATTGATAATGGCGGTGAGTTGTGTTCTGATGAATTTGAAAGATATTGCAAAGACCATGGAATTAAAAGACACAAAACTACACCTTATACTCCACAGCAGAATGGAGTTGCAAAAATGTTCAATAGGACAGTGATGGAGAGAGCACGAAGTATGCTCAGTAGTGCTAGCTTGGAGGAGAAGTTCTGGGATGAGGCTGTATCTATTGCATGTTATCTAATTAATCGTTCTCCAAATTTTGCTCTTGTTGAGAAAACACCTTTGGAAGTGTGGTCTGGTAAGAAGCCCTTTTTAAGACATGTTCGTGTTTTTGGCTATGAGGCATATGCTCATGTGTCAGATGTAAAAAGATCTAAACTGGAGAACAAGGCTGTCAAATGTATTTTTATTGGCTATAGTGCTGTCATAAAAGGGATACAAGCTTTGGAATCCTAATACAGAAGGTTGTATACAACAAAGTGTAATATTTCGTGAGATGAAACCTTCCACTTTGGATCTCAGTCAGAGACAAAGTCAAATAAAATAAGGATGTAGCATTAATTCCTCCTACACCTGAGAAAGAGGAATTGAAAATTCAAAATGTACTTGCGAGGAGAGCTCGAGCAGTTCAAGAAAGTTAGAAGAAGAAGAACCTCAAAAGTGAGGAGGTCAACCCATGAAAGAAAACAACCCGATAGGTATGGGTTCTCTTTGATAGATTCTACTTGTGCCTATGCTTTAATTTCTAGCGATGAGCCTAGGACTGTAAAGAGGCAATTAAAATGTCTGATTAGATTCTTGGTTGGAAGCCATGGAAGAAGAGATGGCATCTTTAGATAAGAATGAAACCTGGAGTCTGGTGCCCTTGCCTAAAGGCAGAAAGGTTGTTGGCTGCAAATGGGTATTTAAGAAAAAGATTAGGTCTGGATGGCAGTGTAGAAAAGTACAAGGCAAGACTGGTTGCAAAGGGTTATTCCCAGTCGAGGGAATTGATTATGGGGAAATATTTTCTCTGTAGCAAAGCTAACATCTATTAGATTTCTTTTGTCACTTGCAACAACATATGACTTAGAGGTTGAACAGATGGATGTGAAGACAACATTTCTTCATGGTGATCTTGAAGAAGAAATTTATATGTCCCAACTTGAGCATTTTGTGAAAAAGGTAAAGAAAAACTGGTATGCAAATTAAAGAAGTCTCTATATGGGTTAAAGCAGTCACCTAGAATGTGGTACCAAAATTTGATACATTTGTATTATCTTTGGGATTTGTGAGATCAAAATATGATCACTGTGTATATTATAAAGCTGAAAGTGATCAAGTATTAGTTATTGCTCTCTATGTTGATGATATGTTGTTCATAGGTAATAGTAAGCTAATGATTTCTGATCTTAAGTCTCAGTTGTCTGCTAAGTTTGAAATGAAGGATCTTGGTGCAGCAAGGTATATTCTGGGGATGGAGATAACCAGGGACAAGAAGAATAGAAAGCTTTGGCTCAGTCAGAGTAAGTATGTCAGGACTGTTCTTGAGAGATTTTGTATGAATGATTGCAAACAGCTAGTGGTTCCAGTCATGCATGGAATGAAGCTATATGTTGAGGACTGTCCAAAATCTCCTACTGAGATGGAGGACATGACCAGTGTACCCTATGCTAGTGTCATAGGCAGTCTTATGTATGCAATGGTCTGTACAAGGCCAAACATTTCCTAAGCAGTGGGAGTACTTAGTCGATTTATGGCTAATCTAGGAAGAACACATTGGGATGCTGTGAAGAGAGTGTTTAGATATTTGAAGGGTACTTCAGATTTCACTTTGTGTTACCATGGGAATTTAGTTGAATCACAGAGGACTCTCAGCATTCGTGGTTATGTAGATTTTGATTGGTCAGGGGACATTGACAGTAGGAGGTCCACTAGTGGATACATTTTCATGTTGAATGGTGTGCAGTGAGTTGGATGAGCAAGCGACAAGCTATAGTCACTTTGTCCACTACAGAGGCTAAATACATGGCAACTACTCATGCTTGTAAAGAAGCTGTATGGTTGAAACGTTTGTGTTCTAACATTGGTTTTGATGCAAGGGAAATAACTATTTTTTGTGATAGTTAGAGTGCAATTTGTCTGGCAAAGAACCCTACTTTCCATGCCAGGACGAAACATATAGACATACATACCACTTTGTATGAGATATGGTGGAGGATGGAAAGGTCAGTTTGGAAAAGGTTGATACTCTAGAGAATGTTGCAGATTCATTGACGAAGCCAGTGAGCACATACAAGTTCAGATGGTGTGCCAGTTCAATGGGCCTTAGTGTCGATGATTTTCAATAAGTTTTATTTGTGCTCTGGAGGTGCTGTATGATCTTTGTCAAGTGGGAGATTGTTGGAAATATGTGCCTCAAACAATACAGGCTGAAACCTCCATTAGAGCCAAGTCGGTGTGACATCTTCATTGTCTAGCCGACTAGCAGCTTGTTTCATTCTAGTTTGTAGGTCGCTGTGACCTTGCAAATGTCTTGCCAAAAGGTTGCACTGTGAGTCTATCGCTGTGACATAGTGTATTCGTTATGACCTCATAGCGCTCGGGAGACCTTTGGCCGACAGGCCATTCAATCATATTTCGGGGAGACTCTTGGCGACCATGATCTTCGGTGTAACACGGCGGCTCGGTGAAGCGTGTTAGAAAGCTAATGTCTCACCGACATGAATACTACTGGTGTATTCACCGTAACATATGGCTCGGTGAGAAGTCCCAGCGAACGGAGAAGGTCACGCCAACAGGGAAACATTCATACGTTCTTCAGAGTAACTCAAAGTGGTCGGAGAAATGTCTTAGCGACTTAAGGTTGTCTTGCTGATAGCCGATGGCTATCGGGGTAACTCAAGGATCCTGGGAAGACATCTCAGTGAACGTTGAAGGTCTCACCGACAGGAACATCTTTTGAAGTCTTCGGTGTAGCTCTTGGCAAATGTTTGTCATCGGTGGAACACAAAGGTCTCGGTAAGAAGTCCCAGTGACTTTGATGAGTCTTGCCGATGATGAAGAGCTTTCGGGGTAAGTCTTGGAGATCGGTATGTTCTCTCAGCGAAGGGCAATGTCTTGGCGATGGGTGAACACTTCGGGGTAACCTTTATGTCTCAGAGAAACCTCTTAGCGATATCGGTATGTCTTGCCGACTATCTTTTGGAGCTCAGTATGACTTGTGTCTTCGGTATACCTTTGGTGACTCGCTATGATCTCCTGGAGAATGCGATAGGTCTGGGCGACTGCTTGGTGACTCAATGTAACTCATGGAGCTCGATAGAACATCTTGGCAACTACGGTGACTCTTGGCGACATCGATATTAAGGTTATTAGGCATCGGCGAGACACTGTTAGTGTCTCACCGAGATGCCAACATAGAGCGAATTATGTTGACCATTTGACCGTCCTATGTGGAGTCTCGTGGACCAATAGGAGAAGCCGAAACTGAATAGTTGGAAGATAATCGGTTGTGATGGTTCTGTGAGGAAGTTCGACAGATAGGGAACACCATGGATATACTCTGAGATTGCAGATTGTGATTGGGTTGGATTATCGATTGGTTCGTTGATTGATTCGACAGGTTGTTGATCAGTGACTGTATTCAAATCTGTAAAGGCTGTAACTTGAAAGTTTCTATTCGAAGAATGTTCATGGTGAATGTTGCTGTATAATGACACCAGGAAGATAAGTCTAGAATTTGTATGTAATTTCTGTTACTGTAATACAAAGTGATTTCTCTTGGTGTGGTGGGTTTTTTTCTCCCGTAAGGGTTTTCTCACGTATATCTAGTGTTCTTGTGTGATTGTCAAAACTTTGTTTCTGTAATCTGTTTCTTAGTGCATCTTAACTTGACTGTAATTGTAAAATTCAAAAGTTCATCTGCATTCTTTCTTGAGGTATTGATGTTAGGTGAATTGTTTTCGCATCTAATTTTCCTTACATAAATGCTCAAAAGTGAATGGGTAAAATTCAAGGGTTAATGTTGGAGGTTTAGGCTAGCAATCATAATAGTCCAGAACTACACATTATTCACCAACACTTAAAATTGGACACCACTATGCATTCAATACAATTAGTACTCTACGCACTACCTCTTCATCACCATATATGCATAAAATAACATTACAAAACTATTGCACAAAACTACCACGATAACATCAAACTTGAAATATATATATTGAAAGTTGTAAAATATATATACTGTAAAGTTGGACAAACATGATTAAAACAAAGTCATAAAAAAGATAGTAGCACACAACGAAGTCATAAAGTTTACAAAAAACATCCTAATCAGACATCCATAGATCTGATTAAGAAGTGGCATGTTCTTGGGTATCAACCGAGTCAACATCAATTAAAGACAATGTTAATGACTATAGATTATTTTGCATGGAACTTGCTATATAGGGAAGAAATGACTGATTTACCTCTAGAATGAGCTATAATTGTTCAGAGCATCTTGCAGAAGATCTGTTTTGTAGGCTACTAAGAGCACCAAAGACTAGAGACAAAATATTAATCATGTCCCTTAAAATTAGATCTTGCGGTGGAAGAGAAGTCATAAGGGTACTCTTACATCTATTTCTTTATGCTCTATCTACCTACTTTTGGGTTGCCTTCAATTGTTGAGCAATCTTTGCTTGCTCCCTTTCAATCTCTCTCTATTTTCACTGCTTCTCCTTTTCCATTTGCTATTTTTTTGCAACTTGCTGCAATCTCAATGTCTCCTTCTCTGTTAGGTTTTCTTATTTTTCTACAATATTTTGTCTCATTTTCTCCCTTTTCCTTTTCTACAATTATTTGTTTCTTTATTTTTGTGTCTCTTGTTCATTCAAAAAATATATATAATCATCTGAAGTCAAAATATGGGATTTCCTACTTAGGCATAACACCCTAATGTGACCTCTATTTAACGATTGGTGCACCTTTTGTGTTAGGAGTTGCAAAATTTGCTTCTTTTGCTTGCTAGTTGTTGGTCTTTGACTTGTGTGCATGGCACAAAGTCAACTTCTTGATCACTTGTATCATTAGCATCCACTTCCTCTGCTTCATCATTTGCATCCCAATTTCTTGCAGTGGTGAAGTAATGGATGACATTTTTAGGATCAATATGTGGTGGTGATGGCATGGATAGTCCTTCATTCCATTGACTGAAATTCAAATGCACCCCTAGGTTTAAAGCCGCATCTTGAAACCACCTTGACTACTTTGTATGTGACGGTAGATTGAGAATTTCTTAAATTTATGCTACCTCATTGCATGTTGTTTGAACTACAACCTGAATTCTCTATCATACACTTGAAGATTATTATTCTCCGTGCAATGCCCTTCTAATTTGTTTGTTGGATTTGGGGCATTGCTTGCATTGAATGTTTCCACAAACATGCCAATCTCATCTTCATTAAAACCTGCTAGCTTCAAACAAGTCTTTGTTGCAATGAACTGTGTGCCATCCTCAATTGTCATGGCCTATGTTTTTGCTCTCATAGTGGTTGCTTTGTCTTAAACTACGAAGGCTTCACTTGGCCTCATATTTGTATCAAGTGCATGTCGATTTAACGACCAAATTCTTGTTCTTCTTGTAGACACTAAAAAATGTCCTAAGCATGCGAACACCATTTGTCCATATCAATTTCCCTTCTTCCCTGCATAATTGAATAATTTTAATTATTTGATTATTGTCTAAGGTCACATTCTTCTATTAATTAAATAATTTTAATTATTTAATTAATTCATTTTCCCTTTTATTCTTTCTTGATTAATTAAACAAATTATATTTAATTTAATTATGTCACTAATTAACCTTTCACTTAATTAATCATTCCCATTTTCCTTTATAATTAAATAATTATTTTAATTATTTAATTATTCATTAGCCTCTTCTTCTATAATTAAATAAATTTTATTATTTCTCACCTTTTCCTCCACTAGTAAATAATTATTTTAATTATTTACTAATTTGTCATTTTCCTCTACTTTTAATTAAATAGTTATTTTAATTAAAAGTCAACTTTACCTCTTCTTCTATAATTAAATAATTGTTTTAATTATTTAGTTATTCACTTTCCCTCCTAAATTAAATAATTTTATAATTATTTAATTTACTCCAACAACCTCTTTTTCTATGCCAACCTCTTTATCCATGCCATTCTTATCTCTTCACATCTCAATCAACCTCCACCCTTTATAAGGTTTTGTTACCTTTTAATCTCCATCGTCCATCCTTAACTAAACCCAAATTTTTCCCTAACCCTATGCCCTTGCTTCTCAAATCAATCTCATCCATTGATCTTCATCATTTAATCTTGGGCCTTCATTCAAATTTGGTTTTCTATAAAATAGACACATCACTTTCATTTCAAGGGGAACAACCACAACTACTATCTTTGATATTTTGTTGTCATTATCACTAGGCTTATTCTTGCATACTTCAAATCTGAGGGCAAGCAAGCATATAAATTAAAATGGAGAAGAGCAATGAAGGTGATTCAACCATGGCATATGAATTGTTGGTAATATTGATTTATTATTTATGTTTCTATGTTCATTTGCGCTTCATTGTTGGACTAGGGTCTTTAGGGTTTGAGTTTTATGTATTTAGTGGTTGATACTATTGATTCATGCCTTTTCCCATGATTCTACCCTATTCTACACTTTTAAAACCATTTATAATATTACAAGGAGTCAAAGCTTGTGCAAAGGCTTTGCTGGCAAGACTTGCTAACTCTTCCCTTCCTATTTCAAGTTGAGGATGTGTAGAGACCCATACACTCCTTTGTTGTTTGAAGTAATTTTTGAAATGTGAGACTACACTGATATCAAGGGGTTGCAATTTGTGATTGGTATGTACTGGAAGTGTGAGAAAATCTATGCACATATGCCTTGCTTCTTCATTGTCTTGAATGCAACATGATTGCCATGATCATCAAATATGAGAAGTTGTTTATTTGTTGGTGAAACCCCACCTGGGAAATTTCTAGGAAAGCGTTTTAACCATTCAAAAAACAACTTTTTTTTCATCCAAGCATTTCTTGGGCTGCCATCCATGCCCTTGGATCATAGTTAATAATGTAGTTTTTAATGTGTCTCTTCGACTTGAACAAGTAAAAACCAGGTATAGCTTGTCTTGCTACACTAACACATGCTAAAACAATGATCCATTCTCTACTTTTTGAGATTAAATGTAGAATGCATTTGGTCTTTGTCTTTGCAATAAATCTCATTCCACAATTTCTTCCAAGCTACACACCTGTTTTGTCGTAGTTCCATATTCTGCTTGACCCATACTAATGTTTGTTACACAACTCCTCCAAGTTGTCATAGAAGGATGGAGCTATGCAGGGGCATATCATTATAGCTTTGTCTGTTTCCACTCTTTCTACAGTCCGAATTGTTAGATCAAGATGCCTTTTTCAAAAGCCAACCCACCATGACCTCCTTGGCGTTCCATTTGTGAATGGATTAGGCCTTAATTCAATCATTTGGGTCATCGTTGATTTCAATTGTGAGACTTGAAGGGCATGGCCAATATCAACCATGTCCTTGCACCACTACACTATTTCAACTTCTTCTTCATAAATGATGGTTCGTGGCCCCTTCCTTTTTGTGGTTGTAACACCATTAAGCCACACCTGCAAACTGCTAGGTAGGATTCCCTAGTTAATCGTTGCACCTCTGATTGACATACAATTATCCTCAACATCTGCAACTGCACTTTCCATGTGATACATAGTCCAATTTTTCATGGACATATTTGGGGATGTCACATGGACAACAACTGACTCAGGAACATGAATAGGCAGTTCCAAGCCTACTTGATTATTTTGAATTGCAGGTTCAAAACCTGAATGTTCACTTGTATGGCCTACATTTTCTAAATTGACATCTTCGATGATGCAGAATATTGGCTCTTCCTCAGTAGGATCAGAGATATTGAACCTCACTCCACGAGGTACTCTAATTAAGTGCCTCCCACTCGATCTTTTCCTCTTCTGCCTTGGTGCCATGATTATTAGTGAACCTGTATGTGAACTGAAAAAGTAAAAAAAACATCTGTTATGTTTGTAAATAATAGAATCATAAGGTACAAAATGTCGGATAATTCCTTAATCAGACAAATACATGAATTTATGAGGGAGAAGACATGATAAACAATGATGAAATCATTATAAAAAGGTAGCGATTAATAATCAAACAACAAATAAACCCTTCAGGGGTCCACACAAATGCAAAATAATTAGATTTAGGAGTACCATTGTTTGCATTTTGAAAGGAGAAATGATGGTCGACGCTACCTTAGATCGTGGAGAGTAGACAACAACAAACTGTCAAGGGTTTACGTATATATATGTAATTATATGCATACATACACACACACATATATATATATATATTTATGTACATATATAAAAATATATATACACATATATATACATACATACATATATATATATGTATATATACACACACATATTTATATATCTACACAGACACACATATATATGTATTTATATGTATACATGTATATATGTATAGATATATATCTTTGTGTGAACATCTAAGAGTACAATGAAAACATAAGCTGTCAAGTAAAGAATAAAGGATACAAAGTTCGTCCTATATATGTATGGTGCCTTGTTGTATGTGCAATGGAAAGTAGAAAATTACTAACACATTTTACAATAAATGAATGCTACTGCGTTGTATTGGACAACCAAAGGATAGAAATTTAAACAAAGGTAAAATGAATACAGAATTGGGTTTTCAAATATATGCCCAAAAAAGTAAGCAAGGATTTCATGATAATAATTCCTTAATCACACGAAATAGACAAGCGTTTTCACATATATGCAAAAAAAAATCAAGCAAGGGTTTCATGAGAATAATTCCTTAATCACACCAAAGAAGACATCGGTATTCAGATGTATGTATGAATATATGTATATATATTTATGTGTGTATGTATATATGTGTATATATATATATTTATATTTATGTATGTATATGTAAATAAATGTGTATACATATTTTTATATATGCAATACACATATATGCACACATATATATTAATATACATACATACATGTGTATATATATTAATATACATGTATATACACACACAAATATACACACACACATATATAGGATGGTTCATCATGCTTATATTGATTTGCTGAATGAATAGGAGACACAAAATATAAATGAGCCTTTTATGAAATAAATGACAAATATAAACATTGAGAAATAACCAAAAATAGTAAATGAACACACAATTTACTGAATTTGTAAATGGGGTTTGTAAGGAATAACCTATGACCAAAAAAGACCCTCATTTACTTAGAACATATAAATAGACACTGCTGCATGAATATAACTGTTAAATGCAGAGTTCATGAAAATAACTTTAAGTAGAATGTAGAATGTACCAACTTGAATAACCATCGATATTTGAGGAATGTGGAAAGGATGCCTGTTGATGCTATGTAGTTTGTAGATAATATTTGTTCATGCCGGTAATTTGCAGAGGAGAATAATTGTGAATGTTGCTGGCTACTTTCCCTCTTATTTAGTAATTCAAATTTGACAATTCAATGTATTCAATTTAGTAGTTGTGTTTCAAATTTGAATGTTTGGGGAAGATCCGATCATTTGAATTTGTAGCTAAGAGAGAGAGAGTGTTGAAGAATGTGCATTTGACATCCCATAGAGTTGATAGGAGTTTCTCATTATGTCATTTGAAGCACCATTAAGTGTGAATATATATTTATTAATATAATATGTATTGAAGGTGACACCTTTTGCAAGTGGGGGTATTTCTAATAATAAAAGCTTTTTATAAATTGTAAATGAACTTTTATGTGTTGTATTGTAAATGCAAATATATGTGTAGTTGATTACCTACATTGGTCAACTACACATTGACTTGTGAACATTTATTGGTGCTTTTGCAACTTTCTATTAGATTAAATAAAGTTTTTTAGTGGGTCAAATGCAATTTTTTTTTGGGGGGGTAATGTGAGCAAGGAGTTAAGAGTAATTGGAAGGCGGGCGATCACTGAGACCTTTCCCCTAATCAAGATCACTTTTACAACTACACCTTTTAACTCAAGACCTAAAACAAACTAAAAATCAAAATTGATAGCTAGATAACACAAACTAAAATAAAATAAAATAAAATTCGGATTATGTATCCCCCTTAACACCGTTTATATGTTTGATATTACATGAGAACAACTCTAAACTAGCCGTAACAAAACCTAAGGAAACAACGCATGGGCAAACAATTTTCACCATTACAATGTCAAAAACCAAAGGGCACGTGTAAATGGCGGACAATTTTAAACTAACTTTGCATTGTTATGGTAATCATGAAAGTTTGGGCTCAGATTGTTTTTGGAATCAAACCAGTACCTAGGTAATTATGGCTAGAAATTAAAAGATGTCAAAAATGTCGAGCTGAAAAGGAAGGGGAAAGTTATTTTAATAGTAAAGCTGTTAAATATTGAAAATGAGCTTGTGAAGCTTTTATCTTTTCCACAAATTAATGGAAAGTTGAAACGGAAAAAGCTGATGTGCCTAGACAATTTTATTCTGATTTAACATTTGTGGGCATCCTTTGTCCCCACTGAAAAAATGGATTACCTAAGGATAACTCACCTACTCCATTACAAGTAGTTCTTCTTCAAGTCGTAGTTTGTTCTAACTGTGTTCTAATTCAAAATGATATACCGTTGAATTAGTCTTGGGAATAGAGAGAGCTAGACCCAGAGTTGGCAGGTCAAATTGGAGATGTGGTAAGGAAAAAAATATTTTGAAGTGCCCAACAGCTGTGGAAATTCCTTGGAGTTGAAGGGCACACCTGTTTATTTTATAGAGTAATACTCTTCAACTTTATTCATCCAAAAAAAAATCCTGGGCATTTTGTTGGGTGTGCCCTGTTTATGATTTGGGTAGGCCTGTTTTGATCTTTTTTTTTGTTCAGAACAGATGTTGTGGCAGTTTCATTAATTGGGTGTCTCTGTTTTGATTCTTTTTGGCCTGCAAAATTTATTCTCTGGTGGTCTGATTAACTTGGTGTGCATTTGTTATTTGTAATTGTCTGTCAGGTGAGGGAAACAAGAAGAAATGGGGGATTACAGATCTCAATCACATGGGGTCGATCCAGGGGCGTCCAAGGGTTACAGCTATAACGGAGGAGGTGGGCAGATTCAGCCTTATTTTTCTCAGCAGCAGCCAGGGGTTTCTTATGCTTACAGTCAGCCCCCTGCTTACATGGATGGCCCTGGAGCTTATAACAGCTACAAGACCAATGGTTACAATACTGCTGTGACTAAGAGCCAGTCATCATCTTCCTCTTCCTCCAAGTTCTGGGGAATCAATGATCCTGAAGTGAAGAGGAAGAAGAGGGTGGCCAGCTACAAGGTTTATACCGTGGAGGGCAAGGTAAAGGGCTCCTTCAGGAAGGGATTTCGCTGGCTCAAGGACAAGTACACCGAAATCGTCTACGGCTGGTGGTAAGACCAATCCTGCTAAAACAAAATAGCTTTGAATGCTAGGCACCGCACCTCACCCCTGCTTCCTGTATTGCTTTTGGGTTTCTTAGATTCATAAGAGATCACTGTGACAGGAAGCCCCAAGGGAAACAATGGGTGCCTTGTAGATTTTCATTCAGCTGTATCTTAAAATGAAGACTCTAATGTTTATTGGGTCTTAGCTTTTTCAAATGGAAGGATTCTATTTTGAATGTGAATAAACATGTTTTCTTTGTTTGCATGCTGATTTGGGTGTTCTTGCTTGATCTTGGCACCCAAAAATCCAATCTTTTTATCAACTTTTTCTTCTCACTTTATAGACATAGAACTTTTTTGTTAACTTACTAATTACTTTTGTTTATGTTATTGTGTAACATATGATCTGCCTTGGATTTAGCAGCTATTTTAATGTAATTTTAAGATTGAATTTCTTATATTTGTTTGCTTAGAGTGGGTTTGTTACACTGTTTTACATGAATCACGTTGCGTGGCAAACTGTAGAAGCCTGATAATCTCACATACATGCATCCACTCCCAGCAAAAAGGTTTATTCTCCTCTATATACTCAAATATCTGGTATATTTGGGAATGTATCGGTGTATTTTAATTTCTTAACATCTTTTCGTTTTCATCCTTTTGTCACTTGGTGTTTATGTGATGTTGGAATCTATTAAGTAATTGCACCATGTAAAACTTCTTTTTGGCTTAAATGTCAGGTCTGATATTTATTATTTTCTATAGAAAGTTGCCCAAGATTTCCTATGGTCTAGATCCAAGTGTCCAAGGGGTTGTGATCACATCTCCAAAGTGACATTCAAGGTGGAATTCTAAATGATGACTCTTGGTCTTCCACTGTTTGGCTTGTAATAGTAGTTTCTAAGTTGTCGTCTGAATGTTAATTCTTATAAGAAGCGAGATATTGTATTACTTGTAAGGAGCCAAGTATTAGAATCATTTGGCTCAGATGCTCGTTTGATCTACATTTGTTGACTATCAGAACATATAAGATTCATAATTGTTTAATATTTACTCATTATTCATGTGGACAAGATCGAAGTTGTAGTAGAACATTGGTAGGAGCTTCATCTGAAACTTGACAGTAAACCATGACCCTACTTACAGTTTTTGTCACGTGATCAACTTTTACATAATGGCATTGGTATGAGAAAGATAGAATTTGACATCTGCATTAAAATTTGAGTGAGATTGGTAATCAGTTTATGGACATTAAAGGATAAGTTAATTGTTTCCTTATTATTTTTCAATCAAGGAATGCAGACATGGACAAAGATTCTCTTGTGATTGGTGGGAGACGGGTTGGCTTTTCTATCCCTCCAATTGTTATGGGTTGGCTTCTTAACTTTAAATTAGTAAAACTTGTCTCAATCGTGTAATTTCTGTTATGAGGATTCTTGGCAACTCCCTCATTTACATTATGGAAGTTATATGTAAGGCTGTTCTGATTTTAAAGTTTAGTTGACTCGTGGGAGATGGCTCTTGGACTAACATGATACCTAACTTTCATATGTAAATTAATAAAACCAATAAACCACAGTTGGTCTTCCCAAAGAGTTGTGAGGCAGAACACCACCTTCATAAGGGAATTTATTACCAAGCCCCATTTTTAGGACTTTTTTAATGTATGACAGACAGAGGGAGAAAGAAGTAGCAATAAGAAGTAGATTTTAATAATTCTGGAAACTGCTCTCAAATTTCATTGAGATGGATAGTCTGTCATTAGCTTTGCAGGTTCCAGAATTGTATTTTTTTTGTGTGTTTGGCTGTTACAAAATAATTACAAAATTTGGGTATTGATGTGTCATATGTTTTACTCTTGTATGTTACATATTCTTTAATAATTCAAAAGGTTATCTATAAACACCAGAAGCTACTTTAAAGAAAGTACAAGAGAAATATATAAATGACAAATGTGGAATTTTGTTGCTTTTCGCACTACATCATTTTAAATTAGGGAAAAAATAAAACATTTACAGGTGAGATGGTTTGAATCTGAAGTAACTTAGAATGCTCTGAACATTTTTTTAAGAAGTTGTTTCAAGGGAAGTAAAATCAATCTGATGAAGTCTGTAAATGCAAACTTGGCGACTTCTTTCATATTGTATCACATTTTAAGTATAACCTCAGCCATCTTACAAATACAAATTAGAATTAAACCTTATACAATAATAGTTGTGATTTAGGTTCATGTTAATAGTCAAATGAATTCAAATGAAACATCAAATCTATATATACTTCCACTATAACTTTATATCTGGTGAGAATTATATTTAGTATTTCCAAATGAAACATTAGTACATTTTGTTTTGCTAGTTTTGGATTAGGATCGTTGCAAGATAAGGTCCTATGGTTTCCCTTTTCAGCTTATTTTGTTAATCACCTATTTTAAATCTCTCATACATTCTAGAGTAAGTTTTTAAATGCAATTACTGAACCACTCTTCTGAAATGTGTTTCATCTAAAACAAAAAAAAAATCTTATTTCATCTTTTGCTATATAAGATAATGTGGAGAAGCTTGGATTGGTAGTGAATTGTCTACTTAAATAACGATGTATTTATTTTCTTCCAAAAATTGAAGACACCTGGCAATTTCTTTTGGAAACTTTTAGGGCTATTTATTTGTTAATTGGAGTAAAAGCATACAGGAATAAACGTTTCAACTGCATTTAGCAAATCCAGCGAAACATTTCTCCTTTTCTATTCTTTTATGGAAACTTTAATGTGTTATGAATGTAATCAGGAAAAGTGGTATTGGATGTTCTGATATGTGTTGAGCAGGTGGTGAGAATAGTTCTGAATGCTTTAACATCTGCTCTAAAATTAATGCATAAAATTTGATCCTATATAAGACCACAGTTTTTCAAAGACTTAAAAGTTTGTAGGCAAGGAAAGATTGTAGAAAACTGATGTGATAGTGCGATAGCAGAGGTTAAGACGTCTCTTCTAAGGTAGAGTAAAGATTTTGCCTTTTTGTAATGGAATTATCTTTGTTGCAAAGGGATGCCTCTCCACCTCTTGGTACCTCATACCTGTACCCATTTTATTTTCCTCTTCGGATGTAGTCTTTTAAGTATTTTGGGGCACATTTAAGTGTCCTCTTTTTGTACTCCCGCATTTCCCTGTTAACATCCTTAATGAGAACTCAGCAGTCAGCAGAACTTAGGGAGTTATTTGTGTGGAATTAATTAAAATTTCCTTATATAGGACAGCTGGTTGTGTATGAGTTACTAAATAGTAAATAACTAGATTTGTGCATTTACCTAATCTTTTCAGTGTCAGTTAGTCCTGTGTTAAGTGACACTGTATGGGAGAGTTTTGAAGCATGGCTGTGGCTGATGAATAATAATATTAACTATGTTATGTATTTGCAGTGCTTGGCTGCTAGAACACACTTCTTTTGTGCCATTTGTGGAAAATTAATAATGAAATTGAATTTGTAGCCATCATAGGGTGCTTCAATGTTTTTGCTGTTTCCTCTATTTTTCCTTTCTTTTTGTGTTCATAAAGTTATTTCTTTTTTATAGTAAGTCAAATTTTTAAAGAAGCTATTGGCTACGTGTACCTACTCAACTCAACTTAAAGCTTATTGGCAGTCTTAACATGAACTTATACTGTACTGTACTAATTGGTGAACCGATACAATTTAAATGGCTCTAGTTAATGGCAAATAAATGTCACAAAGGAAATCAAGATAAGTGAAGGACACCAGGAGGGAAGTTCTTCCTTGATCTCATCATATCATTGCCCTATCTTCCTTGATCAGCCATGCAAGCTTCTTTGTTGACTTACTAAAATAATTACACCTATAGTTTGATTTTTTGAGGCAACTAACAAGACAACCTCAATTATACATCTCTCAAGGGAGGTTTGACCTGCACTGATTGACAAATTTGTTAACTATCCATTTTGGACCACTCTTACCTTTTCACTGTTTCACAGGGATTGTTAATTATTTGTGAAATGAATTTCTAGATCAGCCATGTTTGATTTATGGATTACTCCCCTGTTCGCTTGCTTCATGCACTGTTTCTTGCAATGTTTCAAGCTGTCTTTGTGGGAGCTCCTATCTATAATATGACTACGCATTTGCCAATCTGGTTCTATGTCAAGTCTGTTGTCAAATCTTTTTGTTGAACTTCCTGTCATCCTTCAATTCTTTATCTAGAACTTTCACTTTCTATTAAAGGACCTTGAATTTGATGAGGACACATTGCAAGGGATTTATTATTATAATCGATTGCTACATTCTCTGCCAAATCTAGTACAGCTTCTAAACTGAACATTTTTTTTGTCAAGCTACTTAAATGAACTTTTCTGAGCAAAGATTTCAAGGCTGTAGGTTAATTGTTATTTCATTTATTTGCATTATTGAAATATAAGTTAATCCTTTCATAAGCCCACCGAGAAATAAAAGGTTATACACCGAGGTAAGATTCACAATATCATGGTTAAGTATAGTGGAGATTTCAGCCTAATTGCCATATTTGGTGGTAAAAGATTCCTTGATCTATTTGGGTAATAGTGGACTTGAGTATGTTCTGTTAGAAGATTGGCATTATTTTATACAGGAGCATTTGACAGCTTAGTTTGGAATCAATCGACTTGTCCTTGGGCATGGTAATAAGAAATACTATCGTGCTTATAGAAGCAAAATTTGATTGTGATTTTTGGCTGTTATGCTACGTGAGTGCAAAAATCATGGAGCATAGATAAATTTTACCAGCAGCAACTTTTTGCAGAATTATTGCCTTGGAAATTTTGTATTTTTTAATTCAAAATCATGCACTAAGGACATCTTATGTCTATTCATAATGCTTCAAAACATGGGCCTGGTTTGTGAGTTTGCCTCCAAACAGAATTGACCTGGTTTACAAACACTCACGCAAAACGTGAGAGCCATCCCACTTTCAAATTTCATAGCAGTTGGAAATCAGACCTTGTAGTATTCATTTGGGATAGTTTTGACAGTGTATGTCTATAGTAAATCTTATTACCATGTGATATTTTGGTTCCAATATCTGATAAAATTTCCAGTTGGATTAGTTTGATATAAGTCCCAGCAGGAGGTGTTGGAGGGAGCAAGGACTTTATATGATAGAAATGCTTTAGAAACTTTTGCTTATAAATAATGGTATACCATGAATTGCAGCTTCAAAGAGATGTCAATGTCCCCTGCGTATTTCTTGTTTCTTATTGATGCCAGTTTTTCATACCTCATGACTTAGTGGGTAAGGGGTAGGGATGAAAGTTGGGGGGAATTTATATTATTGAATTGTCGACAGAGTTGCGGGTATAAGTATAACAACATATTTTATGTATTGCTGCTTCCAAAGCTGCCAGAGTCCTGTGCATCTGTGTCTTGTCAGGTTAAAGTGATATTAAAAGGGACTATTGAGAGGGCAAAGGGGACATAAAACAAGTTGATTGTCATAAATTGATTCATTCTAGGCAAAGGAAAATACATTTTCATGCATTCATAAAACAAGTTACCTTTAGAACATAACTTTCTAACCTTGGTGAATGAGGCCAAAACCTGGGGAAGTAGCTCAGTTATTTGCTTAAAATGAGCCGATGAAGATTATATGGACCTTGACAAACCTTGTTGCAGCTATGCTTGTCATTGATGAGATGGAAAGTGTTGAACGTGAATAGAATGGAAGGGAGAAGTAAAAAGAATGTTTCTAAAATTCGAGTGAAATTTGAAAAGGAGTTAGTGTATTGTTTCTGGGGATTGGAAGCTAGGATATAATTGGCACTGGATTATGCTTGAACCCATCTTGCATATAAGATTGTCATAATCCATATCTGTGGCCTTGCAAATTCCTGAAGTAAAGCATAGGCCTTCACAGAATTCTTTGTGGATGCTTGGAAATTGATCATAAATTTGAACAAGAGACCATTCACTACTTTATATATTAACTAAAACAAGGCAGCCTAACATTCTGTCCATCAAGGTTGAGCTCAATGAAAGTTTACTGGGACATCAAACTGATTTGGTGGTTGTTACAAAGGTGGGGCATTGGCATGAAAAAAGATTATTCATTTCTCATATGTTGCCAAATTGACCTTCAATTATAAAATAGTGTAGTCGCTCTAGTTTTGAAGAAAAGATTGAAGTGATTGTTAGTTGGGAGTATCTGAGTGTGCAGGAACCCATTTAATAGCGTTACAACCAAATTATATCTAGAATTTGTGGGTTGGGGCAGTGGAGTGAAGGAGCTTTACGATCATAAAAACTCGTTCAATTGAACAGGTATTTTGCTGTCTCTTCATGTTTTCTATCTTAGCAGGAGGAACATATCTGCTATTCATATATTCCATACAGCTCGAGCATAAGTGCTCTAGATGAAATAATGGTTTAACAGTCTTGTTAGATTAGCAGAAGACAGATAGGACATCGAGTGGGCCCATTCTATCCCATTGACAATAATATATGTAAGTTGAGAGTTTTGTTATTTAGCATCAACCAAGGAAAAACTTGAATTTAGATTTTAATTTCCATTGCCAAATCTGCATTTGTAGGTATGATTTAGTGCTATTACAATTATGAAGATTGCTTTACTTGACAATTTTGGGACTCTGCTTCCACATAGAATTTTGTTTGAGTGGCATGCAAGACGAAGTTGTAGAATTCCTAAATCCATCTGTAATTGCTCAAATATAGGTTCACGAGAACTCCAAAGAATTCCACATTTCATTTATTCTCTTACTAATGGTATCGATCACCTTTGATTAGATTGTTCTGAATTAAAGACTGTTTAACTAGTACTAGTGAAGACCATGGGGTAAGACTAGGATGCGGATCCCTCTTGCCATTCCGACTTTTCACCGTTGGTTTTCCAACTCTCAAGTATATGAGTGGCAACTCATTTGTAAATGCTGAGGTTTTGACCAAAGGTTTATAGATGCATAACTAATATTTTAAAGAAATTGATTTCTTTCAACAACCACCTAGAGAGAAGCAACAATTTGGAAAATAGGGAATATATGTTTTGTCAAGACCTCCAAGGTCTCTACACTTCATATAGAACATCATTGATGATATGTAAAATCTTTTGTGATTGAAACCATATGTAAAATCTTTTGTGATTGAAACCATTTTGTCCTTATTTTCATGCAATAAAAGATATTGAATGATATGAAGATTGTGAAAATTGAACGCAATAAAAGATATTGAATAATATGAAGATTGTGAAAATTGATGCTCATAAACCATCACCCTTATCACATTAACATTTTGTAGCCACTAACTTAATGCTATCAACTTTGAACTACATATACTAAATGAAGATTTTTTTTAATGCTATCAACTTTGAACTACATATACTAAATGAAGATTTTTTTCAACCAATTCAATTTGGTTAGAAGTAAGCTTGAGTTATGATTGTCAACCTTGATGCACAATACCACTTCGAGATTTGTCCATCTTGATAAATGTGACAAGTGGGGGAGAGATGATGGGTGAATCAACAGTTACCTACCCTAAAGTGTAAAAAGAAAACAACTTACCTTAGATCTAGGGATATACATCCCAGGGAAACACCTTCCAATTATGTTGAATAGAGTTTTCTAAAGTCAATAAATTCACCATACAAACATTAAATATGAGTTGTTGCATGATATAGCACTTTGAAATGCATATTTACAATTGTGGAGGAAATAAATAATAATCTTGAATATATAAATGGACAAAATACCTATGTTGTGATAAAATCGTGAGGACACACACTCACTAATAGCTTGACACGTTTTATTGGGAGGAACCCTCTAGGGATGAAATCCTCAATAGATTGGGAGAATCACATTCATTAGATTGCATATGACTTCAACTTGGAGCTAATCTCACATATTGGAAGGTGACTTTATGTATGAGTTCTGACATGCTCAATCTCTAGAATTGCTATTGACATTATTTACATCCATTTGTAACTATAATAGTTTTAATTTTGCTCCCTCTTTTAATTATAAGGGAAAAATAAATGTGGGAGATTAAGGGTAGCTAACTCTAGGAACGAAGGTAAAGAACAAATATGATGCACTCAAATTTGCTTGTCTAGGGACTAAAAGTGAATCCTCCTTGCCTAGAAAATGCCTTTGTACTCTCATCTTTGGCTTATATGCAAGTTGATCCTATGGCTATGGGTCGTTTTCATGCATTGCAGATTTGTCCTATGAAATAGGGATTTGATTTGGTGAATTGCACACTTTTAATCCTTTGCTTACTATGATATTTTCCTTTTGTTGATCATTAAGGGCGTGTAGTATTTAAAAATACCTTAGGGAGATCGCTAGAACACAAGAGTTATGTTCTCCTAGGTCAACCCCCTTGGTTAGATTGACTCAATGGTTGTGGAAATGAGTAAAGATAACACTCTTCAATCATGCAAATGCTCTAGAATGATAATGTAAATTTAGGTTCTTTAGAGTGCCCCAAACCTAAAGATTCATAATATGATTTTTCTTTGCAATGCACAACATTTATCCTTGATGTTTGATTATCAAGAATGCACATTAAATGCCTCTAAACACAAGACATTGCAATAAATAACATGAAATGCGTACCAAATTGGCTCATGGTGAGAATAAAATAGATAGGAGTTTGAAAAATTTGAATTTGAATTTTTGAATCTTAGGGGTCAATTTCATGTGGCACGGGATCAATTCATATGTTGTAGGAATTATCTAGAGCATGGAAGTACTGAAATCAAGGTAATAAGTGAATGTATGGGAGTAATTGCATGGATGGGAATAATAAATGCTTAATGTACTCGAATATGTGTGGATATGAATAAGATAAGGTTAAAAATACAAGAATGCATATATAGTCTTATAATTATATAAACAAATATGATAATAATATGATAATAAGGGGTCAATTTCATATATACTCTTTTTTTAGTTGTCTAGAATATAACTTATTAGTACTATTTGATAGCTTGGTGATACAAAAATTTCACTTAATGTAAATAATTAGCTACCCCGCTTGAGTTACTAGTTTGTGGTAGTTTGTGGAGAGACACTTAAAAGATATAATGAAAATATAATTATTCTTGGCACATTCTTGGGTCCATGTTGATAGGAGCCGACATTGTGGTACAAATAGAAAGTGGTATACATTATAAAACAATTGGAACATGAGATATGTGTTAGAATCTATAAACAAATGTATAACCTAGAATCTAGTGTGATGAGTAGAATTAATTTAACTATTAATGAAAATTATTAAAATCAAACTACCACAACATAGTCTTCAAGAGGAATGCAAGAGTTCACAATAGCTTGCTTTAATTTTCAATAGGAAGGATAGTTTATATATTTTCCATATTTAATAGATTTTGGGGGGCTAATAAGTTTTGCATGTAGGTTTCCTAAAAACCGAATATTCTCTTCTCTTACATCTTCAGTTGATTTAGAGAAACAAAAAGGTTGAATGATTTTTTTTTAACCTTTGGGGTTTTGCACGTGTCCTCTAATTTGGTGGTATTAGATTTTTGCAGATTCTAACATCATTTTTGGTTGTTCTATTGCATTCAAGAGGCTTGAGAAAGTTAGAGAAGGTCTTCATTTCACTTGATTGGGAGATTGTATGATGCATTAGTAAATGGGGGTTTGAAGCTCGAATTAGGCAAATTTCTCATTTTAAAGAAAATTTCAAGCTAAAAATACCCTTCCTTTACATTTAGAAGGCCTAAGTACCCCCATTTCTAGATATCGTTTTTTGAGTTTGTGGTCTAGAGGAGGTTAATTTTTTTTGGTCAATGTTGTTCATTCACATGACTATACCATCATATTTTTTGTACTTGTGCAACAATTTTTTTTGCTATTGTACATTGTTGATGTGATTGGATGGATTATGAGGTCACCACTTCAGAAAGGGACCCCTCTCGATTGATTGTTTGGTTTTGAAACCCAACTTTGGAACACCACAACTTGGTCATTTGGACTCAAACTCAAGTGCATTTTTTGATTTGGGGTAGAATTTTACATAATTTATAGTGATGTTAGTGTTTTTTTTTTATTTGAGACTCCATTTTTTTTTATATTTTTCTTAGAGATTTTGTTGCTTAGTTGTGTTTTTTGATATTTCAATCACTTGTAACTTTCACAAATGGGCTCCTTTTTAGGTGTCATTTTTTTGAAAGTGTATTTTTTTGAGATCTATAGTGTACTTTTTGAGTTCCTATTTTATAAGCACATAATACTTTCAACATCTTGGCCACTTTGAGGCCCTATAAAACTTGATTAAATCTAGAATCTCGTATTGCAATCTCACTAAAATAAATTTATAAACATTGTACTTGTTGGGGCCATGCTAGAATTTGTAAGCAAATGTATAACCTAGAATCTAGTGCAATAAATAGAATTATTAAAATTGTAAATAAAAATCATATTGAAATAGAAATAGAAAAATAAAGTTAGTCTCCAAAAGAAATACAAAAGCTCACAATGACTTGCTTTGATTTTGAACAAGGAAATAGAGCTACACATATATAGCCCCGTAGTTTCTAAATTTGATGAGGATGAGGATGAAGATAAGAAAAATCTAAAAAATCAAGGAATTGCTTATCCAAGTTTCCAAATCTATGAGGATAAGGAAAAAATAGAATCCCATAAATATGCAACTCATAATGCTATCCTAACACTAATTGCTTTGATACCATGTTAGAATATGTAAATAGATGCATAACTCAAAATCTAGTGCAATAAGTAGAATTAATTAAATTGTAAATGGAAATGATTATTAAAATCAAATTATTAGAATAGAGTTAGTTTCCAAGAGAAATGTTAGAGTTCACAATGGATTGCTTTGATTTTAAAAATGAAGAAAAGAGAGCTACAAATATATGGCCTTCGAGTTTCCAAATCTATGAGGATAAGGAAAAAGGAAAAATATCATGAATATGTAACTCACTATCCTATTTGTAATGTCTCATACCAAAATAATAATGCAAATCTAATTCGTTACCTTCCACAAACAATTATTATTTGATTTAACAACACTATCGGCCCTAACAATCAATTAGATCTTAGATAATTCAGATTAAAATTACTACTTATACATTAGCAACATCATTACATTTTGAACAACAAATGATATAAATAACTCTTGATCTTTATTATGAACAACAAATAACAAGAGTAAATCCCAATCTCTTTCTTATTACAATGATGGCTATATTACTTTCAAACAGTTTTGTGATACCATAAACAACAACAATTCATACCAACAAAGACAACTTAGATCAATGCAATGCGATTGGAATCCACATCCAATGAATCTCAAATATGAACTCTATATGAGACCATCCTTTGAAATCACTAGGGTTTTTGTCTTAGGATTCCCATGCTTGAACAAAAGTGCCCAAAATGGATTCCAAAAGGAGAAAACATTCACTCTTTTATATCATACACAAATAGAACATGAAATCCATAAAGTACACCTACAACTTCAAATTTGAACAACGATCATGGGTGGGAAATATTCCACTTTGAAAGAAATATCACAAAAAATAGACTACTAGGAATAAATATGACATATGCAAGGGAGTTAGGAGACAAACAAAAAAATGTGGAGAAATATCAGGGATCAAGGGTTAGCCATATTAGAATATTCAAACTATGGGATGAGGCATTGGGGGTCGAGCAATGAGCATGACGAGATGGAGAAGTCTAAAAAACACAACTATGAGGTAGACGATAGATATAAGGAATGATAGGATGGATAAGTCCAAAACTTTGACAAGTAGAAGGGAAGTGAGTTAGAAGAAAAGACATACTTAGGAAGGGAAAACAAATAGCAACAAAAAACATGGAAGAAACAAGTACAAACCCAATATGTGCAGATTCAGATTGATTGGAAATGGGATATGACACTATCATACTATTAACTTGTTTGAGTTCAAGACTCAAACAATCATGTGTGTTCTTAGAAGGTGTTAATTTTGGGTGGCCTTGTGCTAAAATTTCATCATAGTTGGATAGAGTGTCCAAAATTATGCCTTGGTCCTTTTGAAAGTTCCCCAAATTCATTAAGGAAAATGAGATAATTGCTTGTGGGTTTTACCCCTTTGATTGGTCCAAAGGCTAGTTCCTGTAGTCTTTTTTGCACATTTGTTTCAATTTCAAAGTGTCATAAAATCTAGTATTTGTAGAGGTTTGGCTTCCAAAATAATTGTACCTTTTGAAATCTAAAAATTTAGTTCACTTTTTTTTGCCTGCAAGGTTTGGTTCACTTTGATTTTCCCGCAAAGGTCCTTGTCTATGGAAAACCATATGAACTTCACTTATGTGAAGCTTAAAAACTAGTTCACTTAACTTTCATTGCACTTGACAACTCATAAATCCATATTTAAAATTTTGTGGAAGTTTGAAGCTTGTGGGAACTTGACCTCCATTTGAATTTCCCCTTTCAAAAGTGAAGTATCTAGTTCAATTGATTTTTCCCACAAATCTAGTTCCCTTACCTTTTTCGAAAATCCACTTCAACTCACTTTTTTGTATGCAAGTCCTTTATAAAATCTTGACTCCCATCTAAACTTTCCCTTTCAAAAGTGAAGTATCTAGTTTAGATGAATTTCTCTACAAATCCACTTGACTTCACTTTTTTTGCATGAGATTATTTTGCGTGAATCTGGCCTCCACTTGAACTTCGCCTAAATAAAATTAAGTGTTTAGTTCACTTAGCTTATTTTAGATTCAACCATCTATACATCCAATTTAAAGTGTTGCAAAAGTTTGAGATCCATTTTGAACCATATCATTAAACTTCTTCAAAGGTTTAGTTCACTTAGAAAAATTTGCATGCCACCTTGTTGACATTTTGCTGACATCATTTGTGAAGGTTCACTAGCCAACTAAATTGGACCTTTCCAAAGTTACATTTCTAACTAGTTCAATTAACTTTTTCTACAAGACCATAAATTGATGATGTCATCCATTTTTATGGATATTGCTTGGACAATTGAACTAGATCTTTCAAAGTTACTTTCATAACCAATCCAATACTTACATCACACTTGCATCACACTTATGCCTTCATTTTTTTGCAGAGTTTCCTTGGCCAATTGAACTGGACCTTCCAAAGTTTCCCTCTTATCCAACTCAATTGAACTTCCCCACATATCTAATCTAGCCACATGTTCTCTCAAGTAATACTTTGTTGATGTCATGTTGACATCATACCACCCTACTAGTGTCATCCATCTTGAGCAATCCTAGTCCATGATGATGTCATGATGAAGCCATCTTATCCTTTTGTTGACATCATCATTAGAAATTTTCATCCAAATCAAACACCAAAATATTGGGAAGTTGATAGGTTCATTCCAACGGGTTTCTTTGTAGGACCAGTTTGTAGGTACTTCTTAGCAAGTTCAATTCATATGCATTTTCCTGCAAATCGGACTTAGATGGAAACTCTCACAAAAGGTTAGGTTTCACTTCAAAATCTCACAAAGGAACCATCATGTCCAAAATTCTACAAATATTGCATTTCAACATCTTGCAACTACCAAATTTAGTCTAATTCCTCAAAAAATATTTCTTTGTGTAGTTTGGCATGAATTTGAAAGGGGAAGACAACACTCACCCATACCTCATTTATTTTTGTGAACCACTTTGTTAGGCATGCCATCTCCAGTCATTGTTATAATATATTTCTTGGGCAATTTTCTTAATCTTTGCATTCAATCCCATGCACCATTAATACTCAGGTATAGTGAGGGGTGCAGGAAATGTTCTCACATTTTTAGATGACCAAATAAAATTTTGAGGAAACACATTTATACAAAGAATTAACAAGAATTATGGATAGGGAATGGGCACACACAACACATCACAAAATTTATTTCTACTTTGGTGTTCTCCTCCATGGGTATTAAGGACCCATTAAATCTCATTCAAAGGGGTTCCAACAAATAGAGCAATAAATGGAAAACTTCTCTATAATTAAATTTGTTATTATTTGAAGTGAAAATGGATTCTTAAGCCTTACAATCAATAAAAAGACTAATACTTTGCCTCTTTTTATGCTTTTTATACTATGTATCTTTTGTGTGTAAGTTGCAACCTATGGGTTTTAGTCTCTTTTATGCCTATTATAAGCTAATTGTAGACACCTTGCCCCTCTTGTAGTAGTATTTTATTCATATTTTACCTCTTAACAATTCTCTAATAGAATCTATGTGATCCGTTGTCAATTTTGAAGATTTTCTTGTGATTTAAGGCAAGATAGAGTGAACTAAGTCTTGGTGCATCATTTCCCTCTCATTTCTTGCATTCTCCCTCTCTATTTTCTCTTGCAAGTCATTAGAGTAGGGTTAGATTTTAGTTTAATTTGTGTTGGGTTGGATCAAAACATTGCATCTAGGATTGGAAAGGAATCAACCTTCTCTATAGGTTTGATCTCAATAACAAATTCCCACACCTTGAGATCATTCCCATTGTACCTTTGGATTGTTGAATGTAATGCCTCGTCATAATAACCTAAGGAATGTTGCAATAATGTATAAAAGTGTAATAATTTTTTTTTTAAAGTATAATTATTAAGTTAATTAGTTGCATACATTCGTTAAGTTACTCGACTTTACACTACTTTGAGTTTCCTTAGATGACTTTAGTATTTCACATTGCACATATTATTTAATAACATAAACATTAAAGATAAACATTGCAATTCATTTGAAATTTCCATTCAAGATAACATAAAGTACAAACTTGTTTCATACATTGCATTTGATAAAATATACAATACTCATCCATCTGATGAGGTAGTTCAATAATAATTACAATTACATTTACAATGTTCACCTCATATACAATTGAGGGATGTTTTCAAATACAAGATTTACAAATTACAATGAAGAAGTATACATAAGTTTCCAAGTGCAAGCTCTCCATCCATGAAGCTCTCGATGCCATAATCACAAACTGGGGACCCAACGGAGTAAGGTGCACGTTCCACCCAACCATGTGGTACCCGTAGGTCTACCCCTCATGCTAGGAGATAGTAATATGGTTACCTAGACATAATCTTCTAACCCTAGACACTAGTACATAACAAACTAATGGTTACATTGCTTCTAGATTTAGACAATTGATTGTACTACATAAACAAGGTTAACTGTTATTTTAGGCGGAGTGTCATCACAATATTGCAAAGGTTACCCTAGTGTTTCTTCCTAGTTTTCGGCCCCCAACATGGGTTACCCTGGTAACCTCTTACGAAATCTGGCCCCATTGCAATTCATTGCGGAATCAAATGTCTTTTGAAGAAACAAGACACCGATTTTCCATTCCAGGCCTTCATCATATTTCAAGACTAAAGTAGCTCAAGAGTCATAAGTGAGGCATAAATCTTGTTAAGAGTTTTAATCTAACTACTATGTTATTTAGTTATCACTGACTTACTAACTCTTTGTAAGTTACCTTGACCTAACTTTGTGTGTCGGCCCTTACAAAAAGCCACTCCCTTAAACATAACAAGGATTTCTAAGTTTTCCTGACTAGGGTTTACAAAGTGCATAAAGTTTATCACATATTAACAAATGACCCACAACGGTATCAAAACACCATATTTAACACACGCACAACCCAAGTTAACTCAAGAAATATATTTGAACAATAATACACCTTTTCTACACAATTCATTCTGGAAGACTTATACAACAAAGACTTCCCAATTTGCCCAAAAAGAAACACGTACGAAAGCAAATCAAGAAAAGTAAATATCTATTGTTCGGATATACTAAATCCATATGCATCAGTTTGAAAACAACATATTTATAAATCATCTTAATAAAAGATCTATTTTAAAATCAATAAAAATAACTATTTCATTTAAGCTATTTTTTTCTTGATTTTCTCAATTTCACTATATACATTATATTCTATAATTTCTCAATCATAACTTTCACATGCAATATAATTTTAAAGAATTTTTTTTTTATCTTAAGAATTCCAAAATTATTTTTCCTAACATAACATATATATAATTATATATATTCTATTGAATTTATTTATTCCCACATTATATATATATATATATTCATATACATATATATATATATATAAATACAAAATACATCAATAAAATAAAAGTCGCGTTTATCATATATCGTATGAATTTTCGTTTTGAAAAAATTTAAATAAAACAAAACTTTTAAAACCCCCGGCACAGCCCGCGACCTCCCTGTGGGGAGGTCGCGGCCCTTACCAGGGCTGCGCCCAGCAGTCGTGGTGGCTGCTGTGCGCAGCCATGGGGCTACGCCACCCATGAGGGGTGTGGGGAGGGTTTCGGCCCTCCCCAAACACACAGAAAATTTAATTTTAATTTTAATTTTTTTTAAAACGCATTTCTCAATTAATTTCGCCGTATGGCGATAAACGAAATTCGAAATAATTTCTATTCTTTGCATATTTCCACCTGTACGATGATATGATTAAAAAACAAAGGTTCCATTCACAATCCAATTTATGTATATAAATATATATATATATATATATATACAATTCCTCAGGGTTTTTATACTGGGAAAATAAAATAATTTCAACAAAGTTTCAGAGGGGGGAATTGGGGAAATAATAAATTTCTTCCGAGGTTTTCAAAAGAACATGCACAGTATTTCCAATTCAAAACTTAAATAATTCCCGGAGATTTCAATTTCCTTTTCAACGAATATTTCCCTACAGAAAATTTAAATACTATCTACATAAAATAAACTACAGAAGTTTTCTTCTTTCCTTATCAAAACCCCACAAGACAAATACAACAAATAATTTCTTTACTTGAAACACAGAGATTTAAATTACAGTTAATTTCTTTTCACATACTTTCCTTTCCAAAACAAACAAAGTGAATTCATGAGAAGATTACCTGTTTTCCTGTGCTTTGAAAATTGACTGGTGAAGATCTTTGCCTATAGCTTCCACAATTCTTTCCCGAGATATAAAGCCCAAACAACAACCAGAGATTTTCCACCAAATTGCAACAGAATACTAAAATAAATGTATACAGAGAATTTTTACAGAGCACCCAATTTTTTTTTTCTTTTCCCGTGAATGATAGCATAACCTCTGTGATTTCCCAGATCTAATTTTACCTCCATAAACAAATTTCCTCAACCATAATCAATAAATGCACTGGCACACATGTCGAGAAGTGGTTGCAAAATATCTTCTCCACCACTTCTCGGCAATCTTGCCTATTTCAAATTGCATGGCTTTTAATTAATTAATTAAATTTATTTTAAAATTTACAATTTTCTAATGCAAGATTTATTTGTTAATAAAAATTGCCATTTCCACAAATTAATTTAATTTCAAATAAAGCTATTCCCACTCTTAAATAATTTAATTTAATTAATTAATTTATTTAATTAAATAAGTTTAATCTTTTAAGATCAAACCATTTAACCAAATAAGCTAATTAATTAATTAAATAACATGCAACTAATTTCTTCAACATTTAAAAAAAATTAATTTAAAATAACAAATTTAAAGCACAATAAACTAACATTAAAATTAACCAAATTTACCTTTCAAACAATTTATCCAAACAAAAAATGACAAGACAACCACGACACAAACTAAAACTGACAATGTACAGTGATTGGGCTATAGACTAAACTAGGGTGAACCAAACTACTATCTCCCAATCAATGTATCCATTGAGTCTTGACACACTCAGACCTAAGTACCTAGGTGGAGTCGGTGTCATGTACTTGCAATTTCTGCAACCAAGCAATAACATGCATATATATATATATAAACCATTGAACAGGCACACCATGCGGAGAAAATCACAGACATCACAGGGCACTCGCAAGCGAGTGATGTGATTCCGTTCTCCACACCAATACATGTCACATCAAACTGACGAAATAAATAACTGTTAGTCCATCATAAACATGTACATAGCAATAATCAACTGAAAGTAAACATCTAAGCTATATCAAAACATGTCTGAAATCAGTAAACACCATACAATGTATCATCATGTCACAGAATACATCCACTATCGCTCAAAACTAGCGATCAAAATATCCAAACAAAGTATCATAGTTAAACAGTATGAAATCACAACAGCAGAAAACATAAGCATAAATGGAGGGGTACTACATTGAACCCTAGGTTCAACAAAGGCACAAATCCAAGCAACAACAGTTTTTGGCATGCCTGATGGGACACTAAAATTTGAGTTAAGAGTTTTAGATAAGAGAATCAATGCTATCCTTAGCATATTTTAGCCTTTAAGGAATTTTTAAAGCACTTGGTGAGTCTACAAGTTTTTGTTTCAAATCAATCCCTTAAAGCTCATTCAAAGAGTGGAGACGAGCTTATTCAAGAGGTAATAAACTTTATTTTGTTGAGTTATCATTTATTACTTCAAGAAGAAGAAGAACTAGAATATCTACATGTACAGTAAAAAGAAAATTATTTTTCGTATCACCCTCTCCAAGATCCCAATCTACACCTCCTTTTGGTGGGTTTCCTTAGCCAAGGAAATCTTCTACTAGTGGTTCTTCCCAATTAAATAGTACATTATTTCATACCCCTAATATATGGGTTAGCACATAAACCAAGTTTTTATCTTTCAATGGAGGCAACTATCTTAACCTTCAACAACATGATGATATTCTAGCTTTATCCCTGAAGGTTATCCCCTATTTTATTGGTGAAAACACTACCACACCCATAGAACACATACACGATATATCTAATATATGCTCTCTTCAAAATATCACACAAGATAATGTCGTTGTGAGGCTCCTTGCTACCTCCTTGAAAGGGAAAAATATACAATAATATAGGGGATTGTGACTTGGTTCAATTCATAACTAGGATGAACTAGGAGAGAAACTTTTCCAACAATTTGAGGATAAGAGTGACCATTTATCCTTAATGGAATAACTAACCACCATCAAAAGAGGTCCTCATGAGTTCATGGAGGAACTTAATTTTAGATTCCAAAAGATGAGATATAATCCCACAATTGGTGAAGCCTTCTCCTAGTACTACTTTCTTATATTATCTAAGGTTCTTGAATAGTGACGTTTCTATTATGATTCAATCTATGTGAGGAACTGTATTACCTATTCCTATGACATTGCTATAAGAGTAGAAAATTGTTTGATACAAGCTTAAAAATAGCTTCTAGACCTCCAATGACTTTATTCCTTGAAATTCTAACCATTCAACCTAGCTTGACACCTATTCCTACAACAATAAACCAACCAACTCCTCTTTTCACTCCTTCCAATGAGTTCCATGAGGTTAAAATATTTGTTACAAAGTTTTGGAAATGGACAAGTGGCAATTAAAAGATAGCAAGAACAAACTTGTAACATGACCCTTTTTTCTACATAGTAATTTTCCTATGTTTTACCACAAGTGAATTTAATTTAATGGCTAAACACAGTAATAATTTTTTTTCTTTTCAAAACAAGATAAAATGCACACATGATAGTAACAAAATATCTTTCTCATTTCATTCAACGAATTATACAATATTTCCAAAGAAATGATTTCATAATCCAAATACAAAATACAATTTCCATCTTTCAAAGAAATAGATACAAGTTACACACATAACTCATCTAAGCTCCATTGGCACTAGAAATACAATTGATCCAGGAAATCCCCTTTCAAATCTTGGCTTGCCAACTGAGAGGAGAAGCATCACTCAAGCACTTTTCTGCCCTCCAAAAAATAATTGTGGTCCCCTGCATATCTACCACGTATGGTAAGATGGACCTACCCTTTGACGAAGAGTTTTGGTCTAGAAACCACAAAATACTAGCCTATCTTGAGCTGGTGTTGTGTCCTGCATAACTAGAACTTTACCATACAACTCATCTATGTTCTATGTGTATGACAATCTCAAAATAGAATGAAATTAAGGTAATACAATTAATTGACAGTGTAACTAGTGGCGAATTACACCACTTTGGCCAAAGTATTCATCATCACTGTTTCAAAATGGACGTCACACACTCATCCACCATTCTAACTCGATTTGTTAAGACCAATTATGTTCTATGCATAGGAAATTCCCTCCATTGGATAATCTACAAACCCAGGAACAACCTATATACACTAAGTATTCTATGAATCCTCTACTAGGTTAAACATGTGTTTCCATAACCTACCAATCCAAACCAACATGTGAGTCAAAGCTTTTAAATGCATTTCAAATAGCTTTAAATACTATTGACCAAGTCTTATATCTTTTCCATGCACCTTCCACTATATTGCGTTTCATTTGCAAGCATGGTAAATCATTATCAATTTCAATAGCATTGCCTTAATGTGTGCTTCATTGATGCACCATTCACTAAATGAAATGCATACTATATACTATGGTTTACGTAGTATAATCTTGGCTTTTAATAATATCAATGCTTTGTTTATATAAACAACACTTAATCAAACATTAGAGTATATCAATAATATATATATATATATATATATACATGCATTGCATATATTTCATTATACATATACATACATACATACATACATATATATACATACATGCATATATATACATACATACATATATATACATACATACATATATATATATACACATGTTATATATATATATCAAGTCATACGATTATCGATAGACTTCATTCGATATTCGAATGCATAAACTTATCTATTTTTCATTCAAATTAATATCGTATATGTATATATATATCTATATACATATATATATATATACATATATATATACACATATATATACATATATATATATACACACATATATACATATATATATATACACACATATATATATATATATACATATATATATATGTATATTTATATATATATTAATACACTTGTATGGACGTTGCCTTCATGTCAATACATACACGTATATCAATATATACACACACACATATATCCATTGTATATAAATAACATTACCTTCAAATATACATAAAACATGATATCGATTGGCATATATATACATATGTATACATGTCACTTTATCCATTCGATGTTCCTGTGCATATGAGTAATTCGCCCATAAGCATGTGTAGATACTTCTATCTACGTATACTTATGTACGTGATTACTCATGTGTATGAGTTCAACATGGATGTGCATATATGTATGTATATATGCATCTTATATATATATCTCATTGATTGTACTCTTAAAGAAGTACTAAAAAATACAAAGAAACTCAAACACTTATTTCAATCATGACCTCACAAACAAACAAAACCTCTCCTAAACAATCAATTCAAGTTATCTTACCTTTTACCTGAAACTATTGACTTGACTATTCTAATAGTGAATGTGTGAAAGCTCAGTTTAGACTCATTAAGGGTTTCCAAATCAAAATTCTTCTCCTGAGTGATACTTCCCCTCCCTTTCAAAGGTGTGAACCTGCACTTGCAACCAACTTGGCACATTTGCAAAGGTAGTCATTTGATCACAAAATAATCATGCAATACATATTCAATAGTTAGAATTAAGACACATATATAACATCAATTTGAATCAACCATTTATTCATTATATTTCCAAAGATTCATACCAACAAAGTACATTCACATTTATTTCCATTGAAGTTACAAACACACACACATATGCAAGTATTTCCTCTAGCTAGGTAAAAGTAACTAGGTAAATATACTACGGGGTGTAACATATTCCCCCCTTGTGAATCATCATCCTCCATGATCTTATGTAGCAAACATAAATAAAACACAACACATAATATTGTTTTCAAGAACTCTCAAAAGCATGTAAAGCATGTGGAAACTTTTTCTCTATTTTAACATAGTCTTCCCAAGTAGCAGAATATTCTTCATACAGGTCCCACTGGACTTTGCATTGCAGAACCTCTCTATTACGTAAGCAAAGCTTAAGCATTCCAAGTACCTTAATATGTTCGATTGTTACTACTCCACGGTCCTGTACTTGTAAAGCATTCCAATCAATGACATGATTACCACTTGGTATATACTTCTTTAGGTATGAGACATGAAATACATTATGTATCTGGGCAAGAGCTGGTGGCAACACTATTTGGTAAGCAACAAGATTTACTTCTTCTAGGACCTCAAATGGACCTACATATCGCGAAGCTAGTTTAGACGACTTTCCAAACTTGATGAAACTCTTTTATGGTTTTCCTCTCAACAACACCTTTTCCCATACCTCAAATTTTCTAGTTACTCTCTTAGAATCTGCATAGCTTTTCTGTCTATCATTGGCTTTAGCTAGCCTTTGCTTAATAATTCCAACTTGCTCTTCCATTTCTGACATCTCTGGTCAAAGACTTATCCTATCCTCAAGATTATCCTAACTTATAGGAGTTCGACATTTTCGACCATATAATGCTTCAAAAGGATCCATCTTAATCATAGAATGATAAGAATTATTATACAAAAACTCCACTAAAGGTAAGTAATCTTCCCACTTGTATTGCTGATCCATGCAATACATTCTCAGTGGATCTTCTAATACTTGATTCAATTGAGTTTCAAGTGAGGAAAACAAGGTTTTCCAAAACATAGAGGTCACACGAGCATCCCTATTTGAAATAATCTTTTCAGGAATCCCATGGAATATAAACACCTCTTGCATGAATTTTTGAGCTATGACAGGAGCTCCATCCGTTAAATTTCCAGGAATAAAATGCGCTACTTTGGCAAGTTTGTCCACTACCACCAAAATTGCATTGTGCTTATTCCTTGACATAGGAAGACCCTGCAAAAAGTCCATACTAATGACTCGCTACTTCCTCTTAGGAACATCATGAGGATACAAAAGACCTATTGGGTGATGATGTTCAACTTTCACCCTTTGACACTCTAAGCATCTTGCTACAAATCTAACGTCTCCTTTCATCCCTTTCTAGAAATATAATGGCTTCGCATCAGCCAACATATTAGTCACACCTGGATGTCTAGAATATGGTGCTTCATGCACTTCTTTCCATACTGGATTTATCAACTCTTTAGAATTAGGCACATACATTCTTCCTTTAAACCTTAACAATCCACTAGGTTCAAATTGAAACCCTTCATACCTTACATCTTGCAAATTATCCATGAGTGCTTGCTTAACTTGCTCATAGTACTCGTCACCCTTGTATTTCTACAATACTCGACCCTTGAAGTTAGTTTAAATGGATACTATTGAGGCAATATGCCTTCTAAGACTTAGGGCATCAATAACCTAATTTTCTTTTCCCTTGATATAGTTGATATTGAATTCATAATAAAATAACAACTCTAACCATCTACGTTTTCATGCATTCAGATTGGGTTGAGTAAAAAAATACTTAAGACCATGATGATCAGTCTTTAGTTCAAATGGCTTTCCAAGAAAATAATGTCTCCACATCAACAATGCATGAACTATTGCTACTAACTCTAAATCATGCAATGCATAATTTTTCTCACAGGGCTTCAAATTTCTTGATTCATATGCAATGACCTGCCCTTCTTGCATCAACACTCCACCTATTCCTTCTCCTAACACATCTATGATGATAGTGAAGTCACCCTATGTTGCAAGTATGAATGAGTATGGTGGTGTTGTCATTGATGTCAACATAGTATAGGTTGTTGTAGAGAAAGGAAACAAGTGATTGCAGTGTGTGAATGTATAGTTGAGATACTATAGAGATGTTGTGAGTACATGGAGCTATCTTTATGGTGTTGTAGGTGTGCTGATATGATGAGTTACTAAGAAATTTTGAGAAATAGTGAAGACAAAATTGTGTGTGTGGTCAGAATGTGCTCCGGTTTGTGCTCTGCATTTATTTTGTGTCGATCATATGCTTGTGTGGATCTAAAGTGTTGTTTATGGGAATCCTTGGGTGATATATCCTAGATTAGAGCTTCTGGTTTGATGAAGAGTGAAAGTTGTGTTCACCAGTTTGTGAACTGGTCTGGAAAAGTTGTTTTTCTGTGGATTGGGATAAATGTATCTACTCCACAGTCCTTCACTAGTTTGTTTAAGGTCTTGTAGATCATGTAGAAGGCTTGTAATGGTGTTATCTATGTTCCGTCAAAGGTGTTCATGATTTGGTGCTCCAGAAGACTAGGTTCAGAATTACTATGTGTTTGTACAGTCTAGATGGACTGATGGAAAGTATTTTGTGTATGAAGGTTGTTGCACTTGCTGCAGATGAATCTGAAGGCATCTGAGATGTGTTCCAGTGTATGGTGAAGTGTGTTATGTGGTCCACATGTTATCTTCTTGTTGCATAAACATGTACTTCAAAGTTCATTTGTGTTTTCATTAGGTTTGGATGACCTGGTGTCTACACGTCATGCGAAGGATAAGTATCAATTAAGGAAGCGTGTGCTTGATCTGAGATGTTTTCTTTGGTCTTGGTTTGGTTTGCTCTCATTGTCTTCCACTACGGGAATGTTGAGTTTCCAACCTAATTTGAATTTGTAATATGAAGTGTGTGTATCCGACCTTGGAGAAAGTTTCTAAGGTTGAAGATGGTATAAATACAAGGAAAGATGTTAAGGATTGTAAGGGTGATGATGCCACAAGTGTGAGAAGTAAGATTGTGTGAAAGTGAATTAAGGTAGTAGTACTTTAATGTGTTAGAATCCTAAAGGTAGTGAGCTGATGGTGTTTGCAATTCTCTGATCAAGGCTATGGATGTGTGCAAGTTGTTGTGGTGTTTTCTATTATCTTTTTGTATTTGTAGGCAGTGAGCCTCCCTGTTGGACAATGAGTCCTATCTGTAGGCAGTGAGCCTCCTTCTTGGGCAGTGAGCCCTTTGGCAGTGAGCCTCTTTGTAATTGTTTTTGCTATTAATTTATATTGTGAGTTAATCCTCACCATGGTTTTTCCCTTATTGGGTTTTTCACATAAATCTGGTGTTTCTTGTGTTGATATTGCTTTCTATTATTTTGCACTTCATGCTCATACTTAATAACATATTAAAGTGGATGTGGAGTTAATGATTGTTTGAGATTTATGGATGTGATTGGTGACAACTAATTCACCCCCCCTCTTAGTTGTCTTGTGCCTTTCAACAATTGGTATCAGAGCTTTGGTTCCTTGGAGAAGAGCTTAACCGCTTGAGGTAGATCCGATGGTGCACAAATTGTCAATCCCTATGTTTGATGGACTGACTATAGTGACTGGAAAGTGCAGATGAGAGGTTACTTGATCTCTCTTGGTTACAATACTTGGAAAGCTATTGAGACAAAATATGTTGCACTGGCAAGTGGTCCTTCTTCTGTAGATACAATTTTTTCCTATGAGGAAAATGAAAAAGCAAGGTATGCAATCTATAGTGCTTTATCTAAGACTAAGCGGAAAAAAGTTTTTTCTTTGGGCACTGCTTATGAAGTTTGGAAAAAGTTAGAAGATATCTATGAAGGAAATGATAGAGTCAAATTTTCAAAGAAGCTAACAGCTAAGTGCAAATATGAAAACTTGAAAATGGAAGAAGGTGAAGATATTGCAAGCTATTTTTAGAGGGTTGATATTGCAGTAAATGAAGTCAAAAATCAAGGTGGTACTTTGATAGATATAGATGTAATGGAGAATATTTTGATGGCCCTACCAAAGAGTTATAGTGATAAAGTATCAGCCATTGAGGAAGTGTATGATCCTAAGAAGTTCAGTAAAGAACAACTATTTTGCACCTTAACTGCATTTGAAATGAGGAAATTTGGAAAAGAAAAGGAGAAAATAGAAACAACCTTCAAAGCCACTAAGACAGAAGATGATCCAGATAGTGAAGGTTCAAAGGAGTTAGAAGCAAACTTTACAAGGAAATTGAAGAAAGGTGCTGGAAATGTTGCAAGGTGTGACCCTTGGTCTCCTCTTCCTATGGTAGGCATAGTATAGTGCGGTGCTTGGGCTTCATGACATGGTTTAACCGCCTCTTGTGGATCTTGATCTTGTATAAATCCAATTGTTGTATTAGGCATTAATAGGTCAATCTTTTGGTGCAACAACAACCATCTTTGCAACAATTGGTATTAGAGTTGAGGTCATAGGTTCAAATCCCGCGCTTGCACTGGGGGAGGGTGGATTGTTGCAAGGTGTGACCCTTGGTCTCCTCTTCCTATGGTAGGCATAGTCCAACGTGGCGCTTGGGCTTCGTGACATGGTTTAACCGCCTCATGTGGATCTTGATCTTGTATACATCCAATGATTGTATCAGGAATTAATAGGTTGATCTTTTGGTGCAACAAAAACCATCTTTGCAATAGGAAAGTACAAAGGTATGCTACCTTTTAAATGTTATAGTTGTGGAAATATTGGTCACTATGCTTCAAGATGTCCAAATAGAGCTATAAACAAGAAGAGTAGAGACAATAAAGACAAAAAGAATAAGAAGTTCAAGAGATTGTATTATGTTAGAGAAGATGTTGGAATTTTTGATGATGAACTTGATTTTGAGGGTGATAATGATGAATTCCTATTTTTTAGCCTTAGAGAATAAATCAGTGTCTACTAAATCTGGAATATGTGCAAGGGAAAATGGTCCAAAAAACAAGAAGGATGAGATGAAAGGTACTTTGATTACTGCCTTTCATGCTAGACAAGACAAAGATTATTGGGTAATTGACATTAGCTGTTCAAATCATATGACTGAAGAAAAAAGTAAGTTTACTAAACTTGAAAAGTATGATGATGGATTAGTCATGTTTGGAGATGATTCTGGTGCAAAGATTGTTGGAAAAGGAACAATTAGTTTTGATGGAAAACAAAGTACTAATGATGTCTATTATGTTAAGGGGTTAAGGCATAATATCTTGAGTGTTGGAAAAATGTGTAGCAAAGGATTCAAGCTTGTGTTTCAGGATAACACTTGTGAGATAAAAAAAGGGTTCAGAACTGTGCTAGCTGCAAGAAGAAGAACATATGGGAACATTTTTTAGCTAAAGGGTGTTGATGGTCAATTTCTTGTATCTCAAGTTAATGAAAGTTGGTTATGGAACCGAAGGATGGGACATGTAAACTTTGAAAATCTGATCAAGATTAGTTCAAGAGAAGTTGTTTGGGATCTGCCTAAAATCACAAAGCCTACCAATACTGTTTGTAGAAGTTGTCAATTGGAAAACAAACAAGATGCTATTTTAAAGGAAAAGAACAATCAACTACCAAAATGTTGGAATTGATTCATACATACCTCTATGGTCCCACAAGAATGGGAAGTCTTAATGGTGATAGGTATTTTATGCTTTTGATTGATGATTATTCTAGAATGACATGGGTTACTTTTCTTAGGGAGAAAGCTCAAGCTCTAGAAAAATTCAAAGTGTGCAAGGCTAGGGTATAGACTGAAGTGAACCTGAGAATCAAATGTTTAAGGTCTGATAGAGGTGGAGAATTCACTTCTAGTGAGTTTAATACATTTTGTGAAGAGCATGGTATAAAGAGACATTTTTCTGCTCCTAAAACTCCTCAGCAGAATGGAGTTGTAGAGAGGAAGAACCAAACTATTCAAGAGGCTACAAGGACTATGATGAAAGAGGAAAATGTACCTGATGTATAATAGATAGAAGCAATCCACACTGCTATTTATATTCTTAATAGAGTTCAGATTAGAGGTAACAACACAAAGACTCCTTATGAACTATGGATTGACAAGATTCCTACCGTTAAGTACTTTAAGGTGTTTGGAAGAAAATGTTATATTAAAAGAGATGATGATAATATTGGAAAGTTTGATGCAAGATGTGATAAAGGTATTTTCCTTGGATTTCAACCAATAGCAAAGCTTATAGATGCTTCAATAAAATATTGAGAAAGATAGTTGAAAGTGCAAATGTAAAAGTTGATGAAGATATGCACAAACCAGTTGAAATAAGTGAAGTTGAACCAGATGAACCTATCTACGAAAAAGTACAACAAGAGAATAAGGAAGAAGAAGAACAAATGAAGAATAAGAAGAAGCTTTAGAACCTGCTCCTAAGACCCCAAAATATGTGTAGAAAAATCATCCTGAAGAATAGATAATTGGAGATAAAAGTGAAGGTGTAAAGACAAGAAACAAAGTGGTGGAAGTTGAGGTAAATCTATGTTTAATTTTCAAGATAGAACCTAAAAAAGTGTGTGAAGCATGCAAAGATGATAATTGGGTTAGAGCAATGAAAGAGGAGTTGCAACAGATAAATAAAAATCAAACATGGGAATTGGTTCCTAGACCTGTAAACAAGAACATAATTGGTTCAAAGTGGGTGTTAAGAAATAAGCTGAATGAGAATGGTGAAGTAGTAAGAAACAAAGCAATACTTGTATGCAAAGGTTATTCACAGGTTGAAGGAATAGACTTTGAGGAGACATTTTCCCCAGTGACAAGAATGGAGGCTATTTGGATGTTTTTGGAATTTTCTGCTCACAAAGATTTCAAGGTATACCAAATGGATGTTAAGTCTACATTCCTGAGTGGAGAATTGGAAGAAGAGGTGTACATGGAACAACCAAAGGGATTTCAGTTAGTAGATAAACCGAACATAGTCTGTAAGTTGAAAAAGGAACTATATGGACTTTAGCAGGCTCCTAGAGCATGGTATGCAAGGTTGGACATGTATTTGACACAACAAGGGTTCAACAAAGGCTCCATAGACAATAATCTCTATTTCAAGGTTGAAAGAAATAGAATGTTGATAGTGGTTGTGTATGTTGATGATATTATCTTCAAAGGAAATGAGGGTATGTGTAAGAGATTTGCAGAGGAGATGCAAAAAGAGTTTGAGATGTCTATGATTGGTGAGTTGAACTTCTTTCTTGGACTTCAAGTGAATCAAACCGATAAGGGAATATTCATTTCACAATCAAAGTATGTTAAATAATTGTTGAAGAAGTTTGGAATGGATGACTCCAAACTGGCCTGTACCCCTATGGTGACTGGATGCAAATTGAGTAAGGATGATGATTCTTCTAAAGTTGATCAGAGCATGTACAAATCTATGATTGGTGGACTATTATATCTTACTACTACTAGGTTGGATACCATGCATGCAGTATGTTTGGTTGCCATATTTCAAGTAGAACCTAAAGAAACACATGTTATAGCTATGAAGAGGATATTCAGATATCTAAAAGGCACTCCAGATTATGGCTTGTGGTATCCTAAGGAGACCGATTTCACTTTGAGTGCTTACATTGATGCAGATTGGGATGGTTGTGTAGATGACCAGAAGAGTACAAGTGGTGGTGTATTCTTTCTTGGAGGAAGATTGGTTTCATGGATAAGCAAGAAACAAGATTCAGTTTCTTTATCCATTGCAGAGGCTGAGTACATTGTAGCAAGATCTTGCTGCACACAAGTATTATGGATGAAGCAAACATTGAAGGATATAGGAGTGATATGTGACAAGCCTATCCCTATCTTCTGTGATAATACAAGTGCAATAAATATTTCAAAGAATCCGATAATACATTCAAGGAAAAATCACATATCTATCATATATCATTTATTGAGAGAAAAGGTATTGGAGAATGAAGTCAGGATGGAATATGTGCGTACAAAGGATCAAATTGCTGATATATTTACTAAGGCTCTTTTGAAGGATACTTTTGAGTATCTCTGGGATAAGTTAGGGGTTATTGCCCCTCCTTCAAACTAGGTGCATATGGAGGTGCATCAGTCCAATGGATCTATAGATTCTTCATTTGTTTGGACTGATGACTAAGGTCTACTCCTCAGGGGGAGTAGGAAGTATCATTATTGTAGTATGAAATGTGGGTTCACTCCTAAGGGGGAGTGATTTGACTCTTTTTTATTTTCCATTGATGTCAAAGGGGGAGATGAAGTTGGGGGTTACTGCCCCTCCTTCTTTGAACTAGGTGCACATGGAGGTGCATCATTCCAGTGGATCTACAAATTCTTCATTTGTCTGGACTGATGACTGGGGTCTACTCCTCAGGGGGAGTAGGAAGTATCATTGTTGTAGTATGAAATGTGGGTTCAATCCTAAGGGGGAGTGATCAAACTCTTTTATTTCCATTGATGTCAAAGGGGGAGAGAGAGTCATGTGAAAAAGAAAAAGTTGAAAGGAGAGATAGAGAGAGAATATTGTAAGGAAAAGAGAGTGTAGGAATGTTGTGTAGGTTGTCTAATCTAGAAAATAAAGGAGTGTGTGTATTGTGTCTTTGGTGGTTTTTCACATCATGTGTTGCCATCAATGACAAAGGGGGAGATTGTTGCAAGTATGAATGAGTATGGTGGTGTTGTCATTGATGTCAACACAGTATAGGTTTTTGTGGAGAAAGGAAACAAGTGATTATAGGTTGTACATGTATAGTTGAGATACTATAGAGATGTTGTGAGTACATGGAGCTATCTTTATGGTGTTGCAGGTGTGCTGATATGATGAGTTACCAAGTGCTTTTGAGAAATAGTGAAGACAAAATTGTGTGTGTGTTCAAAATGTTCTCCTATTTGTGCTCTTCATTTATCCTATGTTGATCCTATGCTTATGCAGATCTAAAGTGTTGTTTATGGGCATCCTTGGGTGGTATATCTTGGATTAGAGCTTCTGGTTTGATGAAGAGTGAAAGTTGTGTTCACCGGTTTGTGAATTGGTTTGGCAGAGTTGCTTGTCTATGGATTGGGAGAAATGTATTTGATCTGTAGTCCTTCGCTAGTTTGTTTAAGGTCTTGTGGATCTGGTAGAAGGATTGTAATGGTGTTATCTATGTTTTGTCAAAGGTGTTCATGGTTTGGTGCTCTAGAAGACTAGGTTCAAAATTATTGTGTATGTACAGTCTAGATGGACTGATGGAAATTATTATGTGTATGAAGGTTGTTGCATTTGTTGGGGATGAATCAGAAGGCATATGATATGTATTCCAGTGTATGGTGAAGTGTGTTATGTGGTCTGCATGTTATCTTCTTGTTGCAGAAACATGTACTTGAAAGTTCATTTGTGTTTTCATTAGGTTTGGATGACCTGGTGTCTACACGTCATGTGAAGGATAAGTATCAATTAAGGAAGTGTGTGCTTGATCCGAGATGTTGTCTTGGGTCTTGGTTAAGTGTTGGTTTGGTTTGCTCTCATTGTCTTCCACCGTAGGAATGTTGAGTTGCCGACCTAATTTGAATTTGTAATATGACGTGTGTGTAGCTGACCTTGGAGAAAGTTTCTAAGGTTGAAGATAGTATAAATACAAGGAAATATGGTAAGGATTTTAAGAGTGATGATGCCACAAGTGCGAGAAGCAAGACTGTACAAAAGTGAATTAAGGAAATAATACTTTAATTTGTTAGACTCCTGAGAGCAGTGAGCTGATGGTGTCTACACTTCTCTGATCAAGGCTGCGGATGTGTGCAAGTTGCTGTGATGGATTTTCTGTTATCTTTTTTTATCTCTAGGTAGTGAGCATCCCTGTTGGACAGTGAGTCTTATTTGTAGGCAGTGGGCCTCCTTCTTGGGCAGTGGGCCTCTTTGTAATTAGTTTTTCTATTACTTTATATTGTGAGTTAATCCTCACTGTGGTTTTTCCCTTATTGGGTTTTCCACGTAAATTTGGTGTTTCTTGTGTTGATATTGCATTCTAATATTTGCACTTCATGCTCATACTTAATAACATATTAAAGTGGATGTGGAGTTAATGATTGTTTGATATTTTTGGATGTGATTGGTGGCAACTGATTCACCCCCCTCTCAGTTGTCTTGTTCCTTTCAACACCCTCAAGATCTGGTACCTTCAATATCAGATCCATAGTCAACTTCTCTTTGAGTAAATCAAATGCTACTTGACATTTTTCTATCCACTCAAACTTCTTTCCTTTCCTTTGCAATGAAGTAATAGGAAAAGCTATCTTGGAAAAGTTTGCAAAAAACTTTCAATAATAGCCAGCCAAACCCATGAAACTTCTAACCTCTGGTACATTCTTAGGTACTGACCATTCTAGCACCACTTTTATTTTAGCTAGATCCACTTGCAGCATGGAAAAATGTATCCTTGGACATTTTCACGCTCATTTGGGTCTTTCTTATGGATGTTGGCCTAGTTTTTCCTAGATTTAATGTTGTAATGTGGTCAACACATTCACATTAGGTCTTGGACCCTTGTGAATCAATAAGAACTTTATGATGCCTTGTAAAAGTGTTGTAACAAACTTTCATGATTTTCTAGGCTTGTCATCAATAATTTGACCCTTTCTTATGTTTAAATGGCCCCTTTATACACTTACAGGCCCTACTTAAGTGTATTTTAGAGAATAATCCCATTAAACATCATTTAATACACTTTAATTCCTGACACCCACTTAAATTTCCCTAGTAGGACCAAGTCACCACTAGGGGCGACTTAGTCCCACTTGGCTCAAAAATCAAAATTATTTCAAAATTTTGGCAGGATATTATTTTCTAAGCCTTGATGTTGGCCTGTGATGTTGTATTTTTGGGAAATTGTGTATAATCATGTATAAATATAGGGTTTTTCCTCTCATTTCACCCCCATTCACTCATTCATTCACTTAATCATTCAAGCAATTATCAATCCTCCACTTAAGCACTCTAGGCATTCTTAAGCATACATCCATTGGAGTATCTACTTGCATATCTTCAGATTTCTACTTCAAGGGTTTGGTGAGTTGTAGCATTGCATGCTGTTCATTCATCATTATTTTTTCATTTCATTTCATTTTCAAGGGTTTAATTACCAAACCAGGGTTTGCCTAAGGCAAACCCCTATTCACTAACCCTTAACACTTTTTCCCCTCTTTGAATGTGTGTTTTATAGGTCTTGTATGTAGATTTATCAAAGAGAAAGGTTTGAAAAGGTGTCAAAAATTCATCAAAGTAATTCAAAGTCAAAAAAACCCTACGAGAAGCTTGGAGATCACCTACAGACTAGATTCTACAGATTCAGATTCAGATACCTGGAAGAACATAAAGTGCAAAACAAAAGCTTCTGTTTTTACCTTTGAATTTCCCAAAATCTGGAAGTGGACTAAGTCACCATCAGTGGCGAATTAGTCCCACTTTCAGGCCTGGATTTTTTTTCTGCAGTTCCAGATACTCTTTTGGCTGAAACCTATTCTGGTAGAATTTCCTGAAACAAGACTAAGTCACCTAGCTTGGTGTACGTGTCCTAGTTAGCTTCAAAAATGGATTTTGTAGGATTGAAGAGCCTCTCTGCATCACTTTCTAGCTCCCAAGTGCACCTCTTCAATCTCATTAAGTTATGTTATAGTTTACTTGCATTTTTAGTTCATTTTGCATATCACATTGTGTTTTCAAACACTTTACATTTCTTTAGTTTTTATTCATTAGTCAATATCTTTTATTAGTTCTTTGCATCTAGGACATTCTATTTAGACATATTTCAATCATATTTGCATTAGTCTTGAGTGAACCACCTAATTTTTTGGGATATCTTTCTCCTTTTAGGTGCGAAACCCTAGAAGTGTAAGAGAGCCCCCTATCCCAAAAATCTTTGGTTCACCACTAAAATTCCCTCAACCAAAATTATGTGACCCAAATACTACATCTTCTTCTAAAATAAAGTACACTTAGGGAGTTTTCCATACAATTTATGTCCTCTTAACCATTGTAGAACTATCTCTAAATGTTTGTAATGCTCTGAGCATCATCCTTGGAATAAATTAAGATATCATCCAAGAATACTAAAAAAAACCTATCCAAACAATCCCTAAAAACATTTTTCATTAGGTTCATAAATGTTGCAAGTGCATTAGTAAGTCCAAAAGATAAGACTGTAAACTCATAATGCCTGTATCTTGTTCTAAAGGCATTTTTTAATGTCTTCATCTTTGATTCTTAGTTGATGGTAACTTGATCACAAATCAATCTTTGAAAACATAGTCGCTCCTCACATTTGATTAAAAAGATCATCAATACGTGGTAATGGATATTTATTCTTTATCCTTGCTTTGTTAAGCATCCAATAATCAATACACAAGTGTAGTATTCCATCCTTCTTCACAAAGATTATTGGCATTCCCTAGGGTGAGACACTAGGTATTATCAATCCCCTAGATAATAATTCCTCCAACTATGCCTTAAGTTCCATTAATTTCATAGTAGTAATTTTATAGGGAACCTTGGAAATAGATTCAAATCCTTGTACAATTTCAATAGATAAATCAAATACCTTCTTGGGTAATCCAGGTAGCTCATCTAGAAATACGTCCACAAATTTCTATAAAATGGGATACTTCTCCATATCCGTTTCTCCAGATTCCACCATTTCTCCTTATTCAATCTCTAAAGAATCTTATGGTTCAAAATCCATGATATTATCTTGAGGAGCGACTTCCTTAAGTTCTTCTAGTTTGATTGCAAATAGTTGGCAACCTTTCTTTTTCGCCTTAAGCATTTGCATGACAAAAATCTATCACAACTTAATCTCTCTTGGTGTTCCTTGCAACATTACCCAATTTGCTAGATCATCAAGACACTCTACTACCTTGGAATGAATCCACTTTGGCTCTATGTTTCCATATCCAATTCATTCCTAGAATGACATCATAAGATCCTAAGGGTGCTACATACAAGTTCACTTAAGTTGAGAAACTAGGAAGTTCTACCCTAGCTTCAAACAAGCATTGCTTCACTGTTTCTCTTGTCTATTTTGCATACTCAACAAGCCAAGATTTTTCCATAAATCTATCTTTTCTAGATATTTGATTAAATAATCTAGGTGAAACAAAGTTTTTAGTTGCTCTAGTATCAATAAGTATAGATATAGGTATACCAAACAAAAAACCTAGAGTTTCCACTGGCGTGACTTGATATTTAGCTTGTCGATTGTAGAAGGCGCATGGATCTTCTACTAGAATGTACTTCATTGTAGAGGAATATAATTTCCATTTTCTTGAGATCCTAAATGCTTGTTGGGACATTGAGTATCATAGTGATCCCCTCCACAAGTATAACATCCTCCTATGGGTCCCTTCCTTTTTACAGACTTGTCAAATTTATTGACATTCCCTCCATTATTGTTGAAATTGTTGTTATTGTTTCCTCAACGATCTCTTCTTGGTTCATTCCAATTGTTACGACATTCCAATTGTTATGATATCCCTTATTTCCTTTCCTTTGAGATTCTTGTGCTCCAAAAAACTTCTTTGACACCTGATTTACTTGAGGCCCACCAAACTTCTTTTAGTTTCTATACTCCTGGTGGAGTGAAATGGCTTTGAGCTTATGCTCTTGCTTGACTGCCTTTTCATATACTAGATCCATAGTTTTTGGACCACGTACATCCACTTCACCACCAATTGTGCTATTCAGCCCCATGATGAACTTTCTAATATGAAAACGTTCATCCTTCTGGTACATTGACATGTACTTCAGAAGACAAGTGAAATTTTCCTATTAATCGTTTACCGACATATCACCTTGCTTCAAAATTTGGAAATCAATCAATTTTTGGTCATAAAAGAGTTGGGGTAGCCATATTTTATGAAATATTTCAACAAAATCATTCCAAGTTAGAGTTAGAGAACTAATACCAAGTTCCATCTTTTTGTTCATACACTAGTTAGAAGCTTCTCCCGCTAATTAAAACACACCCCAAACAACTTTGGTGACCTCAAAATAGTTTTTGATCTCAAAATATTTTTCCATTTGAATCAACCAAGCCTTAGCCTCATCTCTGGTGGTGCTTCCCTCAAATTTTGGCGGGGTAACTTTTCTCATATCCTTGGACAACTTAGTTGCCACACGTTTCTTTTACTACTTTCATATTTGGACAGAGATTCTTCTTCCCTATGTTTATTTGATTGGTTAAGGACATGAGAATTATCTCCTTCATCCTTATTAGGTATTTCTTCCTCTTCACATAATGGAACTTCCTGATCTTCTTTTTCTTTCCTTTTCACTTCTTGTTCAAGATTTTCTATCCTTGCCCTAGTTTCATCCATGATGGCCAAGATACGATCCAACTTGGTTTTAGTGTTATCTGGACTTGTCCAACTTCCTGAATTTTTCCAAGATTAGTCCTTGTTCTCACCATCTTTTCAAGAAAAAATTATATCTGAAGGTTAATGTATATTAGATCCTATCATGGTTCACTTAATATATTGAAAAATTTTCAAAAGAGAAAATCTTCACACACAAGAAATTCTATTTTGCTCTCAATTTTTTTATATAGAAAATAACTTTTCATTTATTCATAAGGATTTCAATTTACTTTCTTTTAAATTGAATGATTCTTCAAGTAGTCAAGAGGAGAGCATCCATCATATTCACTCTCAGATACATAGCTTAACGGGGTATACCCTTCAGACTTTTGTTCATCTCTAATTTGTTCTTCTCTATCCCAAAAAGGATAATATCCCTTAGATTTTTCTTCCAATACATAACTACAAGGTACATAACTTTCTGACTCACCACTTGAGGCTATAAAAATTATTTCATCCATGGGTAAAATATGAGGATCTCTAAACAACATAGCTAGATTGATGCTACATTCTAAGGGAATATCCCTAGAAAGTGATAGTGGGTCCGACTTTGTGTAGTACCCCTCCGTTTATGCTTATGCTTTCTGTTGATACTTTTTCATACTGTTAGACTTATGATGATTTGTTGGATACTTTGATCGCTGGTTTTGAGCGATGATGGATTATTCTGTGACATGATGATACTTTGCTTGATGATTATTGTTTTCAGACATGATATGATTTAGTGTAGATGTTTACTTTCAGTTGTTTATGGATATGCACATGCTTGTGATGGACTAACAATATTTATTTAGTCAGTTTTCTGTGAGTGTATTGGTGTGGAGAACAGAATCGTATCACTCGCTTGTGAGTGCCCTGCGATATCTGAGATTTTCTCCACATGGTGTGCCTGTTTAATGCTTTATATATATATATATATGCACGTTGTTTGCTTGGTTGCAGGATTTGTAGGTACATGACACCGACTCCACCTGTGTAATCAAGTCTGAGCGTGTCAAGACTCAACAGAAATGTTGAACGAGAGATAGTAGTTAGGTTAATCCTAGTCCAGTCTTTAACCTTAGTCTTAGTACATTGTCAGTTTTCAGTTTTGAGTCATAGGTTGTATTGTGTTTCTGTTGGTTAAATTGTTTTGAAAAGGTAAATATTGGTTTATTTTAATGTTAGTTATTGTGCTTTAATTTTTGTTATTTAAAATTAATATTTAAATATGATTGAAATTTATTTATTTGATAATTTAATATATTAGTTAGCTTATTTGGTTAAATAGTTGGTCTTTAAAAAAGATTAAACTATTTTAATTAAATAAATTAATTAACTAAGTTAAATTATTAAGTGTATAAATTATATTGTATTTAAATGAATTAGAAAATTAGAAAATAAAAATGCATGTAAAATAAAATTGTGATTGAAAATTGATTTTTAGAAAATAAAATAAAATAAATAAATTATTGCATGCAAATGGAAAATTGATTTTTAAATTTTAAATTTAATAAATTAATTAAATTTCATGCAAATTTTTGAATGGCAAAATTGCCGAGAAGTGGAGAAGATATTTTCTCAACAACTTCTCGACATGTGTGTGAGTGCCATAATTGCAAAAGGTTGTTGAAAAAATTTCACGGAGGTTATTGAGGATCTGGGATTTTGCACGGGGATATTCAATTGCCTCGGGGAAATTTTCTGGGTACTGGCAAAATTTCTTTACTGTGAAAAAGATTTATATTCTTAGGAATTTGTTATCTCTCTGAGGTTGTATAATTGTGGAAGATTTCTTGTCTGGAAGATTTGCTTGGTTGGATATATTATGGATCTCAGGATTTTCTTAGAGAAGCTTTTGGGATTTACTTTCTACAGGCAGAGGTTACACTTCAACAGACTGATCTTCAAACACAGGGAATTAGGTATTTCTCTTGTTTTTATTTGATTTCTTTTGTAAAAACTCTCTGTTATTTATTTGAGTTTCAAGAATTCAAGATTTTGGAAAATATTGAACGAAAATTTTAAAGAAACAGTTTAAAAAAAAAATTTGTTCTTAGTTATTTTGAGAAAAGAAATTTCTGGAAAATCATGCTGAAAAATAATTGTTTTTATTTGAAAACCACTGTGATTATTCTGTATTTCATATTCTGAAAATCAATTTTATCAGAAAGAAAATATTCTTTCCATTTTCTGTGTACAGATACAGTGTTATTTGTTATAGTATATATACATAAATATATACACATAAACATATATTATATATATATTTGTGCATGTATATATACATATATATAGTAGTGAATTATTTTATTAATTGTTAAAAACCGTACAAAAATCGCAGCAAATTCCGTCATTAAAATTACTAGAAAATCGCAGATCGGAATTTATTTTACCAGAGTTTTGATTGTTAAATTTTAATTTTTATTGTGGAAAATATTGATAGAAGGGAGGCGTGGGGTTTGCCCACAACCGTCCCATATGGGGGCGATGGCTGTGAGGCAGTCGACGCTGCCCTTACAGGCAGCGGCGACTGTCTCACCGCCGCCTCCCCATATGGGGTAGGCTGTGGACACAGCCACCACTGTGTGTTGTGTTTTAAAAACCCTACCCTGTATTTCATTAAAGTCAAACAAAAATTAAAACAAAACAAAATTTTTATATGTATTGAATTAAATTCGATATTTACAGATTTCAATGCGGATTTATTTCATACTGTTAATGATATCCAAATTAACTGTATTTTAAGTTTGTGATTTATAATTATTTATTATAATTATATATATATATGTGGATATATATATATATATATAATTATAATTATAATATAGTATAAGAGGTGATCAATGTAATTGTAAATGTATTTGTTATTTGAACTACCTCATCTGATGGATGAGTATTGTAATATCATATCAATGTAATGTATGGAAACATGTTTGTACTTTATTATATCTTGAATGGAAAATTTATTATTATGCAATGTTTACTTTATGTTATGATTTAATATGTGCAATGCGAAATACTTAAGTCGCTTATGGAATACTCAAAGTAGTGTAACGTCGTTTAACCTAAGAATGTATGCAATTAATTAACTTAATATTAATACTTAAAAAAAAAAATTATTACACATTTATAACACAATTGCAACGTTCTTAGGTTATTAAGACGGGGCATTACACTTTGTCAGAGAGACAAGAGGTAGATAGTTGAAATTGGCTTCATTTCTCATCCTTCTCTTTTATTGGATAATTCGCAATAGAGTGTGAATGATTGTCTCGATATCACTTAGTTAGATGGTGTTGTCATACTTAGTTCCTTCTATAGTACGAACAAGGGCTTCCTTTTCCTTCTTGGCCCTTAGGTAAGCTAATTCCTGATTATTGACTTTCTTGTAGTTAACCTAAGACGCACCATCCTAGCACAAGAATTTATTAAACATTAGTATTCACATAGTGTTGGAGGGGAAAAGATAGCAAGCACATAGGTTCTAGAGCTGAACCTGGTAGCTCTAATACCATGTGTAACGCCCCTTGTTCTACATAGTAATTTTACTATGTTTTACCACAAGTGAATTTAATCTAATTACTAAAGACATAACAATAAGAATTTTTCTTTTCAAAACAAGATAAAATGCACACATGATAGCAACAAAATATCTTTCTCATTTCATTCAATGAATTATACAATATTTCCAAAGAAATGATTTCATAATCCAAATACAAAATACATTTTCCATCTTTCAAAGAAATAGATACAAGTTACATACATATCTCATCTGAGCTCCATTGGCACTAGAAATACAATTGATCCAAGAAATCCCCTTTCAAATCTTGGCTTATCGACTGAGACGAGAAGCATCACTCAAGCACTTTTCCTCCATCCACAGACTTGCGGTCCCCCACACATCTACCACACATGGAAAGATGGCCCTACCCTTTGATGAAGAGCTTTGGTCTGGAAACCACAAAATACTAGTCTATCCTGAGCTGGTGTTGTGTCTTGCATAACTAGAACTTTACCATACAACTCATCTATGCTCTACATGTATGATAATCTCATACTAGCATTAAATTAAGGTAACACAATGAACTGGTAGTGTAACCGGTGGTGAATTACACCACTTTGGCCAAAGTATTCATCACTCCTATTTTAGAATGGATGTCACATGCCCATCCACCATTCTAACTCATTTTTTTAAGACCAATTATATTCTATGCATAGGAAATTCCCTCCATTGGATAATCTACAACCCCAGGAACAACCTATATACACTAAGTATTCTATGAATCCTCTAATAGGTCAAACATGTGTTTCCATAACCTTCCAATTCAAACTAGCTTAAGCTATAAAGACTCCACTCAATTGAAGAACTTAATTCTATATATATATATATCTATGTATTCAACCACTCCTTAATATGGAGTATGTACAATCACTTCAAACAAATAGAGAATTCTAATCTATAACAACAAATGAATTTCAATTCACAAATGCTGAAAAAAATCTTTCCCTAAAAGCTTATTACTTTCCCAAACAACAATCAAGCAAAATATAATCAATTCAAAATCAAAAAATCATAAATGAGTAAGATTTAGCATGCCTACAAGTATAAAGCTCCAATTGATGTAGCTGGTTTCCAATCCTAGCCTCCTCAAATCAGCTTGCTACTTGACAATAAATTACTTCCACTCTCACAAAAACCCTCACAAATTTTCACAATAAATCTCTTGCAAAATCACCCTCTAACTCTCTCACAAAACTCAAGAAAAATAGAGCAGCTCTGAGAAAAATAACAACAAAGTGAAAATATGCATCCCTTAGAGGTAAAGAATGCCTCTATATATACACAAAAATCAGCTTCTAAAGGCTAGAAACAAGGTAGATGAATCAACACTTCTCAGCTTGCATGATTCAAATCAGCTAGGTAAACAAAAGGTGGCAGAATTCAAACTTAATACTCAACAAAATAGAACAAGTCGCTTCATTCAAAGGCAACAAGAATACATTTCAGATATGCAAGGTAAATGATCAAACAGGTCGACTCAATTCATGCCAACACCTACTTGAATTATTCTCCCATTTACTTTGGTTTCCATCGTTGGACATGTCTCACAAAATAGACTTCTAATGCAATGCATATATTCATAATTTGGCGCCACATAAACCTCTTATGTGCTTTTGGTGTTTGCAGATTTTTGACTGAGTCATAGCTTTAAATACTATTGACCAAGTCTTATATCTTTTCCACGTGCCTTCCACTATATTTCGTTCCATTTGCAAGCATGGTAAATCATTATAAATGTTAATAGTGCTGCCTTAATGTGCGCTTCATTGCTGTGCCATTCACTAAATGAAATGCACACTATATACTATGGTTTACATAGTATGTGCTTGGATTTTAATAATATCAACGCTTTATTTATATAAACAATGCTTAATCAAACATTAGAGTATAGTAATAGTAATAATAATAGTAATAGTAATAGTAATAGTAATAGTAATAGTAATAGTAATAGTAATAGTAATAGTAATAGTAATATATATGTATGTATGTATGTATGTATGTATGTATTGCATATATTCCATTATATATATATATATATAAATAACTTAACATGTTATTATATAAATGTATATATACGTATATATATATATATATATATATATCATCTCATACGATTATCAATATTCTTCATTCAATATTCAAATGTATAAACTCATATCCATTTTTCATTCAAATTAATATCGCACTTGTATATATATATATATCTATATACATATATACATATGTATATTTTTATATATATTAATATACTTGTATGGATGTTTCCTTCACGTCAATACATACATGTATATCAATAAATATATATACACATATACACATATATATCCATCGTATATATATATATATATAACATTACCATCAAATATACATTCTATCTATGCATACTTATGTACGTGATTACTCATGTGTATGAGTTCAATGTGGACATGTGTATATGTATGTATATATACATCCTGTATATATACCTCATCGATTGTACTCTTAAAGAAGTACTCAAAAATACAAAGAAACTCAAACACTTATTTCAAGCATGACCTCACAAACAAACAAAACCTCTCCTAAACAATCAATTCAAGGTATCTTACCTTTTACCAAAAAACTGTTGACTAGACTATTCTAATAGTGAGTGTGTGGAAGCTCAATTTAGACTCATTAAGGGTTTCCAGACCAAAATTCTTCTCTTGAGTGATACTTCCCCTCCCTTTCGGAGGTATGAACCTGCACTTGCAACCAACTTGGCACATTTACAAAGGTAGTCAATTGATCACAAAACAATCACTTGCAATACATATTCAATAGTCATAATTAAGACACATATAACATCAAATTGAATCAACCATTTATTCATTATATTTCCAAAGATTCATACAAAAAAAGTACATTCACATTTATTTCCATTGAAGTTACAAACACACACACACATGCAAGTATTTCATCTAGCTAGGTAAAATTAACTAGGTAAATATACTACAAGGTGTAACAAAACTAACATACCATATCAACCTTTCAATCAAACCTATTAGTCTAATAGGCAACCCTATCAAGGAAATGTGTAAGGACAAAATTGGTTGAGCTATGCTAGACTTATAAACACCATTAATCCAGTTGTTGCAAGATCATCAAAATCTATTGTTTTAGTACAAAATCATTTGGCTCAAGACCATGAATGGTGCTATTCATGCAACCAACCCCATAACGAAAACTTACATAAAAGTGGAGAACTCAATCAAGCTTTAATGGTTCAAAATGTATTAGCACCATTAGGACAATAGGTTGAATCAAGTCAAGGGGCTATCAAAATGAAATAAAAAATCAAGGTGATTCTACGACAGTGAATTGGCATGAAGTTTCTTTTTGTGGTATGAGTCAAATTGAAAAATTATGCAAAGGTATCGATTTAGTGGCACATAATACAAGGTCAAAGAAGAGCACAATGGAATATGATCATCTCTTATGGTTGACCAAGCATCAACTTCCCAAACAACCCAAGGAGATGTAAAAGAGTACAATAGTTAGAACTCTTGAATTACAAACAAATTAGGCAGTTGACAAGGGTAATAAAAAACAAAATCAACTTCAAGTCAATCAACAAGAAAGGGTAGACCTTTCTATCACAAAAATTCCTCCAAAGGTTGGCTACTTTCATTTTAATATTTTTGATCAAATGAAGATAACTAACTCGAATGTTCCCATCTGGGAAGACTTGTGCATTCCAAATCAAAGGGACTTGCTTCAAGAGGCATTGAAAGGTCTCAATCAACCAAATAATTCTTTGCAAAAAAAAGGAATAATATCTCTAGTCATCCTTTATCAACCAAAGGAGGAGGGAAATACAAACAAAATTAGTATTCCACCTTCTATATACATGCATTTGATTATTGGAGATAAATTAGTCCGAAATTGCATGATTGATTTAGGAGCTAGTAGCTTTATTGTGCCGACTAAAGTAGCTGATATTATTGGTATTAAATATGAAAAAGTGTCTAAAGGAGTTGTGCAATTAGATGATACTAATGTTAAAATAATAGATATCATTAAGGATTTGAAACCAACTTTCCATGCATGCCCAAGATGCTATATTTTGCAAGATATTTTAGTCATATATCTTAGTTCATTTTTTCCATATATTTATCTAGAGAGTTCATAGCCAAGATAGGAGGGCATCTATATTCATATTGGTTTCACATGCTTTTTAGGACCAGGTATGGCACAAAAGTGACAAAAAATTATGAACCTATTTCAATGAATCATATTGAGACATACACTCCTAATCCTACTAACATGAATTGCACCTTGCAAGACCTAAAGGAAGAAAGTGTTGTTTATGAGGTTGGCTTGAACATATAGAAGGATTTCTTGATTGTTTGCTTGATTAATGGGGTTTTGTTTTAGTACAATCCTTTTGATCATATGGAAGAAATAGGGTTGGGTACTTATTGCATTCATGAAGAAAACTCATCTATACCTAGTCTTATGAATTCACAAGAGGATCTTGATGGAATATGGTAGCTATAATTTGATGGATCAAGGAGTAAAAATGGTGCAGATGATTGTGCAAAAATGATTTCTCCTCAAAAGTAGAGTTATTTCTTTGCATTCAAACTTCAATTCAATTGTTAACAATGTAGCTAAGTATGAAGCAATGATTCAAGGTCTCCAACTTGCACAAAGAAGAGGGATCAAAGTTTTGTAGGTATTTGCTAATAGTGAGCTTGTTGTTTACCAAGTTAGAGCCAAAATTCATCTATTTTTTTTTTTAATTCCTACAAACATAGGGTATGGGATCTTATGGAATACTTTGATTCTTTCAATATTCAAGCTTTCCCTACATAAAAGAATAAAGATGTTGATAGGCTTGTAACTGCGTTCACACAATTTGAAATCCCCAAAGATATCATGAAGGAAAATGACCAACTTGTTAAACTTGTGGTAAGACTATCTATCCAAAATTTTATAATTAATTGGAAAGTATTTGAAAATGACAGGAAAATTGCTAATTTTGTATAATAAGGAGATTTTTCTATTAAAAAAATAGTTAAAGTTGTAAGAACAATATGGGATCAAGTCCTTTAGTTGAAGAAAATAAGCTAACTAAAGGGTTAATCACCTTAGAAAGCATTTCCAACACTAATGATCATCTTAGAGGTGAAAAAATGAACATTATCATCAAAGAAGAGGAGTATGAGGAAGTAACAATTCCAAAGGATAAAGTTTTGAAGGTTGGAAATGCATGTAGTAAATTTGAAAAATAATATTTTGTTGATTTCTGTAAAGAGTATGATGATATTTTTGCATGGACCTACAAAGATATTAGAGGTTTTGACCCTATTCTAGCCCAACATACTATTGAATTAGATCTAGATGCAAAAACTAATAGACAAAAACAAAGGCCAATAAATCCCAAGATTGAATCATTGATGAAAATGAAAATTTCCAAACTCTTAGAACTATCCAAAATCTTAGAGGGAAACATTATTTTCATTCCTCTTGGGTAGCCAATCTAGTTACTATTAGGAAAAAGATTGCAAAAATTAGATTTTGTACGGATTTTGGAGACCTAAATAGAGAATCCCTTAAGGATCATTATCCACTTCCACATATGCAACAAATCCTTCAAGTGGTAGTTGGAGCCAAAAGGTTCTCTCTCTTAGATGACTATTAAAGGCACAACCAAATCTTTTTCCAAGAATCATACCAATTTAAGACAACCTTAACTGCTAAATGATGAACTATGGCTTATAGGAAGATGCCTTTTGAGTTAACCATGAGCATGCAATATGAATTGTCAAAAGAAAAAAGAGAAAAACAAGATTTCAACTAGAATTTTCTATCATGGAGGAGATTTTTTAGAAAAACCATTGATAGCACTACATAATACTAAAAAATAACTTATTGTTAAATATAAGAAAATTAAAATATAACATCTTAGGTGAAATTTGTGTTCCATAAATTAAAAATTATCTCCTTTAGGTATTTGAAAATAGTATTCTAGTGATTGAATGGGTAGTAAATGGTGGTGGTTCTTGAGTAGTGAGGAGAACATATGGCCTAGATTGAAGTGGCTTGAATTAGTGTCTTGGTGTAAGAGTTGGTATAGAATGATCTAGACCATACAAGATTTGGTTTAAGATGTAGCTTCCCAAGATCTAGAAGCTTCAATGAAAGAACAAAAGAGATCAAATATGAGAGAATAATGCTATTCTATCAAAGGATGCACATATACAATGATGATCTATTAGGAATACAAAGGGAGCCCCTTATTTATATAGACCAAGGTGAGATGTATAACATTGCATAATATTATAATATTATGAATTGATACATAAAGATATAAAGTGATAAGTATTTTGTGTACCCTAAGTAAACTTAAATAAGTAGTATGAATAGGACGTAAGTGATGAACTAGTGTAAAACACCCCACTCACACCAACCCTCCTTTTCTTGTAACTTAGGGATAATGTATAATACACAATGATGCAAGGATGGATCTAGATTATTAGTATATATTAGGTAACCATGTATAAATGCAATCTCTCACAAATGGACAAAGGGAGAAAACCTAGTGGGAAAAAACTCCTCTCCAAAAGAGAGGAAAATAAATTCTCTAAAAAAATAATGAGAAGAACAAAATCCTTTATGAGGAAAAAGTCCCCCATAAGAGAGAAGAAGAAGAAGAGATACTATGTAGCCCCCCTCAAAGTAGAGTTTCCTATAATGATGGTAGAAGCTCAACAATGAATGTTGAAGATGATACAATCTTGTTGAAAAACATTCCTCCCCTTAGGAAGAAATAAAAAAAAAGGTGTATGCATGATGTCTTCCCATTCCTAAAAGGAATATGAAGGAATAAAAATTAAAATGTATGATGTATTTGAAAACTAATCATGTGTCTCTATGTCAATGCCAAAAGCTTCCACTACTAAGTTAGGTGTTCTAGGCCACATTGATGAAGATAAAAATTTAGAATTTAGTAGAGATGAATGTATAATAGGATCAAAATACAAACATGGTTCCTCCAAGCGCTACTCAAAGTTCTCCACACCAATTCCAAACTATGAAAACTGATGAGGTAGAGAATGAGCAAGAGGGTCTAAATGCTCCCCCACAAATCTAAGGAAGATGATGCAACTCCATAAGAAGTAACATCAAAGATGAGATGAATATCCTCAATAGTGTCTCCCAAATCTAAAATATGACACTATATACAAAATATGAGATGTTTGGTAGGAATATGTCCTAAGGATTTGGACTGGGAAGATAATAAAGGCCTTGTTGTATTGAAGAATTAAAATCCATGGATGTAGCGACAATAATCTCATTATAAGAAATACTAGATGGATATGAGATCTAAATGCATAGATTTTAACTAAAATTCACATCCTTTCATGACATGTCTACATAAGATTCTTGAGTGTAACTATTTGACAAATTTACTAATGAGGTTTCAAAAGAATCTAGAAAATCAATACCATTGACAATGTAAAGCCATTTCAATTGATAAATTTCATAAATACGTTTTAAATCAAGTTAATTTAGCATGCATTCATATATTGTATTCCTTTTATTCCCATAGTAATCACATTTTATTTTCCATGGATTAGGAGACATGATTAAAACTAGCAAAAAAAATAATATCACCCCATAAAATTACTCAATCAAGGATCCCCAACAATATATTGTTAGGAAATAATGCATAATACCCAAAATGTTAAATCCATTTCCTACATAACCCCATGAGAGAAATCATGTATGCAAGCTTACAAAATAACCATAATGCATTGATCAAATAGACAAGCCAGAATATAGCACAAGATATACCTTGGGAGAACCCTTAAGAGGCAAAAACTAAGCCTTCAAAAGCATCACTACTCCATCTATTATTTAAAAATAAAGCAATACATGCACTTACAAAGTTACAATGAACATTTCTAAAACATCAAGCCTCTCCAATGCATCCTCCATGTGTCCAAGCATGAATCCAAACATCTAATGCAATGCTTCACATATGCACTCCTTAGAAAGACTCAATACGATGACAAACCACTTACCCAACCAACCTTAACCACTAAACATGTGCTTTCTTTTATAGACTCAAGCTCACACAAATACAACCAAGTGGTAAGATAAAAATGTGTGCCTCAAAACCATGAGAGCACAAAACCATTGACTCCTCATTTAATATTGGGTACTAAGTTTTCACATTATTAAATATCTTTCCCCAAAAATTAAATAATTATCTTATTCCTCCCACGCATAAAATAATTAATCCAATGTTACAATAAAACTTTACAAGTGACCCCAAATAATTACCTAGTGTGGCTAACCACATCTCCTAGATGTACCACAACTAAATAATTATTTAATTACAAAATTATAATAAATCAATTTATGCAATGGTGTACAACACCAAATACCAACATATATGATCCTGACATTTTATGCTTAGTGTGACTACAAGTGCCACTTAACTAAAAAATGAAGTGGAATTGATCTTAATGTATGCAAATACCAAATTTGACCACAAAAATAAAGTACTATTTTTTAACACAATGATATTAATCATATTACACCACTACAAAATATATGAAAAATTATGCACTAAAAAATGTTACAGTATGAGCCTAAATGGAACCACAAAATTTTCCAAAATGAGAACCACTCAACAACACCCATGTGAATTTACAATTCCTAGAAAAACTAGACACCACAATAAAAAACTATCTACACCACTATGAAGCTAAAAAAACTACCCTAAATTAAAAAAAATTCTTCAAAAAAAGAGCCTGAATGACTGAGAATAGTCTCTGAAGATCAAGTACAAAATTCAAACTGGTAATGGAGAGGTGGTAGGCTAGTTGTGGCTTAATTACTAATGCCACATTGATGCGATGCTAATATTAGTAGGGTTGTATGATGGAATATTATTCTAGATGTGAAATCGCTATATAAGAATCTTTATATTGCTTAAAAAATTTAAAACCACCAGTGAATTTCTTGAAAATTGTTGATTTGTAGTAGAAAGCCATTGTTAATGGTTGAAGGTGGTTTGCGGCCTCTAAAAGATTATTACTAGCAAGAAATTCCATTGGGATTTTGTTATCAATGAAGATTTTCCAGTGGGCTTGACTTGGTTGTGTGGAAAGGGCTATTGTCGATAGTGCTAGGATCATGGCAGATGTCGGGTGCCCCACATAGCATTGTTTGGCCCCATGATATCTTTCCTTGTAGGTTCCCTACCCAATAGGGTACAACCTACAAAATCTATAATTTTTTTATTATGATTTTTTTTTGAAAAAATAGAATAATTTATTTTGAATGTACCAATGGTTTGTAGTACCTACAAAGTCTATGACACAAGCCACCATATGATTGTATGCCCATTCATATGATGAAGGGGCCAAAAATTATTCTAAGGAATTGGGAAAAAGTACCCAAATTTGATGATTTGACAGTCAATTTTAGGGTACTTGGAACTTTTGGATGCAATGGAAGGGTTGATTTTGACCGAGATGCTCCAAAATTTCAGCTACTTTCTAGATTTGGTAACCAAATCCCAAATACGAGCCCTTGTAAATCTAGCCTCACATGTCCAATTTTGAGAATCAAAAGGTTAAACTAACTTTCTTGAATACTATGAACTCAATAGTGAGCTCATATTTTTATAGTCATGCTCCAATATGAATATACAATATAAAGGTCCACAAAGAGGAACCCACCAAAATTGATATTTCTACCAAGTTTTTTTGATTCTCTAAGTCATCATATTGTGCAAGAGAAGAGCATACTCAAAATTTCAAGATCTTCCAATATTTGTAACCTAGATCTCTCAACTAAGACTAACATGAAGAAATCCAACAATCTCTTATTCCAAGTAAGAGTTGGTAGAGAATTCTCTATACCATGAAATATTTGGCTAAAGACATAGCCACCCAATATCTAGGAGCTTGAATAAAAGTACAAGAGATATCAAATATGAGAGAATAATGCTATTCTATTAAAAAATGTAAATATATAATAATGATATATTGAGAATACAAAGGGAACCTATGGGTTATATAAACCAAGGTGAGACCTAGGATTGCATAATATTATGATGTGTCTTAATATTATGACTTAAGACAGTGATAAGTATCCCATGTGTACCCTAAGTAAACTTTGGTAACTACTAAAATAGGGCCTAGGTGATGAACCAGTTAGGTAAAACACTCTTTTTACACAAACACTCACTAATGGTATGGCCTAAGAAAAATATTTAAGGTTTAGCCCCCACTACTAGCCATGACTAGGAGTTGGGGAACATACAAACAACATATGCAATCAAGTGATTGATCCTCAATATGTCTATGAGTGGAACATTCCGATGCAATCCATACCTATCTATGAAACTTATTGATGTAGGCTATACCCTCTAGCTAATGAGACTTAGAAAAAAATCTGCAAATCATACTAGGTGATGTAGATAGAGGACTATACCATTGAATATTCTACTAGCTATCCTCTAACAGTGATTGATGACTACACATCTATACATTTTTTTGAACTATATAGATTCTATATAGCTATTTGGAATCCAAAATATAAAGATTTCTCCAACCCTTAAAAATGGCTTTTTTTTTCTCTAAGATATGTCAAGTTTTATATGGATCTATAGGTGTTTATGCATTCTATACTTAATGGTCAGGTTTTTATGTACATAAGATCATTTACTAAGCTTAATCTTTGAAACACTCACAAAAACCCATTTACTAAGTGCACATGAAACCTAGATTTGAAAAACACATTTGAAACCTTGAAATTCCTTTTAGGACCATGGATTCAAATATGCACAAGATTCCACTCATGTGTTTCCTCTTATAACTTGACAAACATGCTTTGATACTAATGTTTTTTGGTAATATACACCATTTCCACATAACCTTCATAAGAGAAAAACATGCAAAATAAGTATTCAAAATTAATAATGTAAAATAATAACAAATATACCATAAGACAACACTAGATTTACCTTGGAAAACCATCTCAATGAAAAATCCTAGCCTCGAACAGTACCACCACAACTTAATTTATTATCTCAAGAATAAGATTACAATACACTTGTAAATTTTCCATACAATTTTTTGAAGCATAAAGAACCCTAGTTGCATTACTCTTGTAAACATGAAAATGAGAGCTATGTAGCGACACATCCCAATCCATACTTCCTCTACTCACATATTCAATTTACAAGAGATGCTAAATCCAATCTTATCCAACAAGCCAAAGGTTACACACAATCCAACCTTAAAAAATACTCACGTGCTTACTTTAATAAGACAAGATTGCACAAAACCACTAAGTGGTATTGCATAAACCATGAGTCTCAAAACTATGAGCTTATAAAACCATGAGATTCAATTTAAATATTTGTTACTAAGTTTTTCCAATATTAAATATTTTCCTAATGTGACACCCACATTAAATATTTATCTCAATGTATCATACAACATAATATTGTCAATAATTCTTAATCCATATGGTATCCACATCTCTAAGTGACCACAATTAATTATTTACTTTTATATTATTAGCATTATTATGGAAGGTGTACAACACACCTTTCCAAACACCTAGGAAAACTACACGATCTTGATTCTACACATGTGGATTATCTAGGCATGCAATTAGGCACCATGGTCCAATGAGGTTAGCTAATAAAACCTATCTCATCTTACATGTTCTTGTGTCACACCATGAATTATTTTTTAGTAAGCTAGGCTGGGTATATATTTTGGTTAGATAAATTACATACAATGTTGAGTGTTTGTACCATTAATTTGATAAACCTTAACCTATGATGTAGTCTATGAATTATAAAAGAATATTATACATGCATGAATTAAACTTGTATTAAGTGCCAAAACTTGATAAAAGAGTTTTTCTAAGCATTTGGACCAGTGAATCTACATATTGAAATTAGTATGTTTCAATGAACTTACATATTTTTAATTGGTTGGATTAAGTTTTTTTTGTGACACATGGATCTTTAAACTATATGCATCCTTACATTAGAAATATAATTAAGAAGAAATTACCTATACAATTTATATTTTATGATTAAATAATGGAGTCTCTCCCCTTTATTATGTTCAAATTAAATTTGATGGAAACAAAAATAACGTACAAGATGTATCTTAAAAAAATTAAAAGTGTTACTGATCTCCATGTTTGATGTTTTATCACTTGATTGATATTAGACTGTAGTGTAGGAAAAAGTATCCCTTTTCCACACTTAATTTGGGAATAATTAATAATATAATGAGCCTAATGTTGCCTTAATTTAGTGTTGTAATATGTTTTTCATATTCACATTAAGTTTAGGGCCCTTTTAAATTAAATGGACTTAATTTTGCCTTATTTAGGGTGTTGTAAGGTGTACCTTTACACTTTCACATTAATCTAGGGCTTTATTAATTGATTGAGGTTAATTTTCCTTATATTGGCCCCTTTAATCCAAATCCAAGCCTAATTAAATGTAAGTTCCGAGGGATAAAACCCAACATTCATAAATTCCATTTCACAAGACTCAACTTTGGAAGATGTGTGTCCTAAGTAAGTGACCTAGGACCCATTTTCCATAGGGTGAATGGGTCCTCACTTAGTCCTATGACCCTATTTTTGCATAACATTTCACCTTGTTTGATGTGTGTCTTAGGTAAGTGGCCTAGGACTCATTCACCACATGGTGAAAGGGTCCTCACTTAGACCTAGGAGCCCTCCTTGAAATATGTTTTTGATGGTATTTTAATGATTTTAAATCTATAATTCAATGTCAGCTTGTGATATTTGAATTTCAGGAATTAATGTTAAGATATGTATAAATACAAGACTATTTCACTTAGTTTCACCTAGAAAATTTTGATTCAAGCATCTTGGGATTTCACAAGAGCACTTCAAGAGCATTAAAGAGCATTTTCAAGGCATTCAAGGGCAGATTATCGAAGAATATTGCAGCAATCAAGGTTCCTAGCATCACATGTGTCAAAGATTTAGTGCATCATGCATGTTGTTTGAGCCAATGTGGTGATGTAGTATTCAAGATCTATCAAGGATATCAAAGTCATTGTTTCATATCAAGTTTCAAGATCAAGATCTACATTCATTGAGGCCACTTCATGTTAGATTGCAGATTTATCCAAGGTTCAAATAGGGATTGGTGAGTTGTGACATTACATTTGTTCATTCATCATTCCTTCATGCTTTTATTCCTTTCAAGGTTCAATTACCAAAATAGGGTTTGACCAAGGCAAACCCATATTCCCTAACAATCAACATTTTTCTCTCTTTGATGTGTGATTGCAGGTTTTAGGTTGAAGATCCTCTGAAGAGAAAAAATGAAGAAAGTTGCAAGAAAAGTTGATAAATCACGAAAACTGAGCTACAAGTTTTATTTCTGGCTTTCTAATAGTGACCAACTAGAATCTGGGAGTGCAAGCCTGGTAGAACAAAACCCAAAAACTAATTTTTTGGAGCCCTAGCCAGGACCCATTCGCCATAGGGAAACTAAGTCCTTAGTGAGGACTGAAAAAGTGTTTTTGGTGAAAGGTACACAACATTTGACCCTTTCTAGATCTGCCTTTTGATTGTTAGTTGGGTTAGATTTGATTTCTGTTATTCATTGACACTTTGTAACACACATATTGAATGAAATTAGAAGAATACGTGAATCATTATACTCCATTTTGGTTCACCTCCCATTTTTCTTCATTTCATACACTATCAAGTTAAATGAATGCAAATTATCTTTGTTAGGATAGTGTGATATTTAATTGGAAAATACTAATGTTATTATTTTATGCATCTCTAACAATATTAGAATGTGTAATTGGACATCCGTGTTGAAAGCTTATTATTATTATCCTCGTTGAATTGAATTATTAGTTGTAATGACATTCATGAAGGTGGAATTGGTAGCGTTAGTTAGAATGCTAGTTTTAGAATATTCATGAACTTTGGCATGAGAATTGAGTAGTGAGGCATATCAAAAGTTCTTGGTAGGTCCCATATGAGTTAGGTTATCTTTTCTATTCATGTCTCATTAAGAGTTACTTTTACTATTCTTAGAAAATCATATTTATTTTAGATGTGTGATTTTTGTATTCAACCAAGGTATGATGGGACATTGTTTTGTAAAACCATCTCTAGTATTTCTCTCCCCTTTCTCTATAAATTGGAGGCATTAGGTAGTAGTTTTGTTATATTATTTTATAGGTAAAAAAATGCTATTGGAATGCTATTAGATTGAAGGGACTTAGAGTGCTACATATGCAAATTATTCTTGAAGATTAATACATTCTTCAGTCTCTCTTTGATGTTGGATTTTTTCTTGAAATGGTTTCTCCATGTAAATCTAGCAGCATGTATTTCTTTATTATGGTTTGATGATTTTAATTTTTCTGATTTAAAAACACAATATTCTATGAGAAATTCATTCTTACATATATAAAAATCAGATTTACATAATTAAAATTTTTCATTGTAATCTTTCTTCACTAGTTTAACAACAGTGTTTTACTTTCTCCCTCAAATTATTAAGTCTTGATTGTAGTGATAGGGGTTGAATTTTTTAACTTAGTTAATGCACTTTCTTGACATGATCATGATTAAATTGTATGGTAGCATGCATTATGATGAGTTAGTAAATTAGCTTATGAATACATAGTATGTGCACACTCTCCACCTATCTCTCTATGATCACAATTATTGTTGATACCTAGTTGATAAGAGTTCTATCTTGTGGAAAATGTTTTAATCTTTCACTTTATCATCTTAAAAATATGAATGGTTTAGTGCTAATGATGCATTGAATTAAAACACAAGTGTGATAGTGCTTTCCTTGCATCCCTTTAATTATTGATATGAATATATCTAATAATAGTCTTAGTAAATAAAAGACTCATCCTACTTGTTCAATCTTACAAATTAAATATTCATGTGAACATTATTTATAAAAGCATAGCTCTCTCTCTCTCTCTCTCCCGTCCCGTTCTCAATGCTTCTCTCTCTCTCTCTCTCTCTCTCTCTCTCTCTCCCTCCCTCCCTCCCTCCCGTTCTTGATGCTTGTAAATTTATCTTATGTTTAGTAAATCTTGAAACATAATATTCCTCTTTTTGAGTCTATGTGGTGAATAAGTAATGCATATTAAATAATAATACACATTGAATGCTCTATTTTTTTTTATCCCTATAGAGAATTGGAAAGTATGTTGATGATTGATATTGATGTCATGTAATAATTTGGAGTGTTACGTATAATTTTAGTGTATGCCCATTTATTCAATGTCTACCTCAAGTCATTGTTGGAAGGTTAAATTTAGCAATGGTTATATGTTTATTTTCAAGAGATGAAATTGGTGGTGATGTTAGGAAATAAATGATAAACACATGTCATTATCTCTCTTTTAAACTATTTTGGAAATGGTAGGTTAATAATAATTATAGTCAATTGGCGATGGTGAAAATAGAAAGGGTAAATAATGTAAGATGAATATGAATATTCTTGTATTCTTTTGTTAATAAGGATAATTACATTATGGAAATTTATTTAAAATGAATAATCCTTACCTATTATATTCCCATATTGTCATTAGAAGGGTTTTTCTTAGTGATGGATCATGGGTTAATCATTAATGGGAAACTCAAGGAAAAAATGTATCATATATTACTTCTTCCATGCCTTCACATTGATGGATTAATAAAGAATAATGAATATGTATTACAATTGAATTGATTTTAATTAGTTAAGTCATGGATACATTCTTCATGTGTAGTTTCATCTACTTGTCAAGTTCAGGAAGGGTCTTTCTTCCCTTCCTTTCACCTAGGCCATATTAAAATGGGTCATTGTCACGAGGTGCTATGTGTATTCGTCCCCACATCCATGTCTAATAGTCCTTTGTTACATAGGTTGTACCACATAGAATATTATACCCATAGTGTCCTCTATTTTACCCTTACCTTCATGAGCATAGGTTGACATGTCTCTCCACATGCTATCAAAACTAAGTGGCATTGCACATAACAATGGCACTTGTGTGCATCTGTCACAATACAACTTTCCATGTCGCTTGTATTTTTCTTGGCCATGTTGTAGCTATGTCCATGGTTAAAATAGGCATTACACTCCTAGTTCTTTTTTCAAATTCCACCAAATATTATTGTATTAGCTTGAGCCTAAAACTAAATTTAGATTCTCTTTAATATAAATTTTAAATTCTTTTAGATATTTTTAAATTCCATTCTTTTACAAATTCTTAAAAAAATGAAATTAGATGAAATAGACCTTGGTGGAAAAATTAGACATGGTCTCCTGATACCCCATTTAATACTACAAAACTTGCAAATGATATTCATGTCTCTCTTCGTAGGTAAATATGATGTAAAAAAAAGAAGAAGATTGACCTAGCAGTCTTTAGTTGGCTCATGGAAATGTAGATTCTAAATCATTTGGTTAGTCATTCTTGCATAAAAAATTTCTCACTTTACTTGGTGTATTCTTTGAAAAGGTCTTCCCATTGGATTTATATTAATCCAATTTGGAGTTGTCAATCCTCCTCATCCTTTATGCAAACACCAAGAGACTCTCAAGCATCTTTTATAGTTTTGCATTAAAGCTTAGTTTACTCGGAATTAGATCCATGACTTATTTAAGATTTTTCTTAGCACTTGATTCTTTTGGGGATTGAACTAGAATTATTGTTAAATTCACTTGGATATGGCATGATTCTATAGTGGAAATCTTGCTCAACAATTGGAAATATAGAAATTCATCTTGTTTTTATGAGCTTTTGTTGATATTCATTTTTTTTGTGTATAACAAATCAATAATTTTCTCTAATGTTCTCATGTAGGTACAAGTGAAAAATAATAAAGTTGCTTTCTTATAGGTTCTTCTTAACCATTGGAGTTATGCAATTATATGGTTGCTAGGGTCCCATCAACACCTCCCCCTTAACATGTTAGTCCCTTTCTTGAGGTTGTCAAGGTGGACACAATAATAATGTTTGTAGACATGATTCTCATGACTCTATAACATCTTAGCATATAAATTGAGATCACAATGCTCATGTTTGGCCTTAGAAATCTCACTTTCTTTCTATTACCTTACACCCATGATAGGGGTTCTATTGGTTGGTTGAACAACAAAATTCTTCACTCGGATTTGGTCATTTCTCCCACTAGGAATTTAATTCAACCACTAGATAGAGAGCTAAGAACTGATTAAGGAGCCATTATAGATTGCGAGTCAATTCTTGATAGCCAATACCTTCTTAATGGTTGGGGCAAACTTGATGATTATGATCAACCTCCACCACTTGTTGGATACATGATTCATGTTGCTTAGTAGTATAACTACTTGTTTATGTTATGTTGGTACTTTTATTTTAATATTTGTTACACAAATTTTTTGAAGAGTGTTACCATTTCACTTATCTTTTTCTATAAATATAATGTAAAAAATACTTCTTACAGACAAATAATATATAAAATACTTATTCCTCAATTTTTTAATTTTAATAATAACACCTCTTAATTAAACATTTTTAATTAAAAAACAATATAAAAATCAATAAAAGCATTTAAATTAAAGTCAAACATTGAAATATAAAAATTATATATTTTATGATCATATCCATATAATATTTTAACTAAAAATACCAAAATACAATATCCATGATTTAGAGGACATTAAAAACCATAATTATTTTTATTCCAATTAAAAATTCATTAAATAGTAATTATAAGCAAGATTTCAAAGCGTAAGACCGTTTCTAAATACTCCACGTGTCTCAAATAGCATAACCCATCATATTTAGACAAACTTTTATAAGTGTGATTGAACAACTACTATTATGGAGAAGGATGTCTTTACCAATTTAATAATATTAAATCACAATAATATTCATTGTAAATACATCAATTTCATTATCAATGTCTTTACCTTCAATAAAGAATGACATGGATTGGAATATCTTTTCAATAAGGATGTTAGAAACTAAACATTTAGTTTGTAAAAGTTTTAGACTTGTTTATTTACAATAATATGAATTATTATATAACAATATAAATAAAAAAAATGATACTAATAAATTTTGATATATTTTAAGTTAACATGTATCAATTAATTATTTAATAATTGATTAATTAAATTTTAATTATAGATTGGATTTGTAGAACTAAATGTATTATTATGTTAATTTATAGACATTTTATATTCTTTATTTAAATTATATAAAATATTATATAATTATATAAGTAAATAAAATATATGATAATGACAATTATTTTTAGATACAGTATCTAATATTTATCAAAGTGTATTCTATTATTTTGAAGATTGATTCTATGAGAGTTTAGTCAAAAATAAATTTATAGAGATTATTTTAATTCAATATTTTATATTAAATTATAATTATAATTATTCATGTCATGTTGTTACATAGGGGTACATTGAAGGGCAATTTTTCTTAAAAGGAGCACCTACCATTTTTTTAATTAATTTTTATTAATTGGTTCTTAGTTTTTTTTATCATCTTTATTTTGTAATACTTTTAATTTTATGACTAAGTTAGACAATCATATTTTAAGACATAAGGTTTTATTTTTTTCTTATTTCTAATTTTTTATATCATAGATTAATATAGGATAGGATGGACTTTTGTTTGTTTGTTTCATAAATGTGGACATAGATTCCACTCCCTTATATTTAAAAATTGAACAAAAATATAGGGATTGACCCTATTAACAAGGTTGTAACCAAGATACGATCTTACTTGTTTTATATTCACTTTTTTTTGGATAATCTTCAAACCATCTAATATTTATTATTTTTTGATAAGTTGCAACGTAGGACTGCTCCATATCTTGATTCATAATAAAAATATACATAAGGTCTTGGGCTCCTGCTGATTCATAATATGAAAATCTCTCATGAGATTATTTCATGGTAACTGCCTCCCAATATGACACGAAGGAAGAGCATAAGCCACCAACTGCAAAATCATAATTTTTGAATGCCCCACTTAAATTAATTGGAGATAATTATTTCCCCTGTCTTGTCAATTGGGTCCTATCGCTATTTGTTTTATTTCATCTGGCACCTTATTAGCTAATGAATTGGCCTTCATATTGGCCTCTTGTTGGGCATCGTTGGCTATGTAATCTTATAGATTTGCTATCAGTTATAAAGCAACATTAGGAAGGGTCTTCAATTTATAGTATTGGATAGATTTGTTTCTAAGGGAGTTTATGATTATGGTCGAGTCCCCTTCAATTTTCAATTTACTAATTTTTAATTTTAGGCATAGTTTTAAGTCATAAATGAATGTTCGTAATTCTAATTTATTGTTAGTTATCTTAGATAATGGTTTTGAGACTGCATATTATTTTTTCATTCCAATATTTAATGATCCATTCTATCCTAGATATCCCTAGATTGCCTCTTAATACTTCATCAAAGTTTAACTTATACCACCTAAATTGAGGTGTTCTCCATTTTGCTAGTTCATCAGATTGATATGGGACTCAACTCCCCCAACCCCATTAACAAGGGGAGGACCATCTAATATTTATTATTTATTAGAGATACTACTTTTTTGACCTCAACCCAATCATGACTAGAGCTCGAGACAATCCATTTTCATCACTTCATCTCTTAGGCTTACAACTCCACTACTTTTTTCTACCTCCCCAAAATCTCTTCTTTTGTACATGTTGGAGCCTCAAAAATTGATCTAGTTTTGGACATAGTTAAAGCCTTTTTCTTAGATGAAATCCTAACAATACTAATGCTTGAGAAATAATATACAAATTGAGGAGAAGCCTCAAATAAAGGTATGTAGTATAATGGATCTTGGGGAGAATTTGTCCCAAGCTAAGTTCCAAGGGATATAACATAGTGACTAGACTTGGCTTCATCCCACCAAGTGAAAACACTCACAATGATTGATTTACTTGTTTGTTGATGGCGTTATTGTGACACAAAGAGGTGTGATGCTTTGTGAAGTAATATTTTTAGTTACCTACAAGTGAATCTTTCATAATTGATAAGTTGCCTCCATATTCTCTTACCTATCATTAGAACAATCTTACCTAGAATCCCTTTAAAGAGATCCATCTCCACACTTAATAAACATGTAAGTGTAACATGTGTAGTTGACCATATCTTTTGAGATAGAGTTATTGATTTCCAATAGTCTTTATGCCTTCTAATTCCCAAAATTATAGAGGCAGGCATAGAAAATAGACCCATAAGAAGTTTGAGGTGAAATAATCGATATGAGGACCAAAGTTTGGATACCATGGTTTGATGCATAAGAAATCACCTTGCAATGTCAAAGGAATTTCCTTTACCACATCCTACTTATCCTTGAGAGAATTAAATTATCTAGAATAAACAAACTTAGTGTAGGGGTAAATACTTGTTTCTTCCTCTATGACCTCTTTATATTGCTTTGAGATAAAGGTATGTAGATTGCAGACATTTTTCCACAATCTTGTAAATATAAAAATGTGTGCATTCTCTTGTAAACATTCTTCATGGTCAACAATTTCTACATTCATGCTATCTTTAGGGATGTGATTTGGAAGGTGGAAGAAAATGGGATTACCTTAATTATTCTTACTCTTTCTATAATTTGTGGATGCCTTGGAAGCCAATAGACCTACATCCCCAATCAAAATTCCAAAGGGATTTATTTTAGCTACAATTTCATTATAAGAAATTATCTTGCCCATTTTTTACTACACATCCATCAATTTTGAGGTAGAATTATACAACTTCATATAAAAGAACCTCCCTATAGTCGTTGAAATGTAGGGGAAATGGTGGGTTGAACTGATGACTAGAATGGGATTGTTGCAGGCTAGGGATGTGAGGAAAATGTAGGCCTGTAGCAATTGATGTCGCGGCCTGCATGCGCATACCTGCTCTTTGCATGTTGGAGGGGGGATGTTTGCTGGTGTGGGGTTAGACAAATTTGTGGTGGAGGTTTTGATTTACATTTTCTTCTTTTCCTTGGCTTTGCTGTTCAATAGGTGTGTGGGGTTGAGCAGTGAGAAGGTTTACAGGTTTTTTTTTCTTCTCTTTGTTTCTTGTTATCTTTTCTTCCTGTTTTGGTTATGGATTCGGGTGAACCTTTAGGGTTTAAAGCTGCCATGGATTTTTGTGCTTCCTTTGGTGCGAAGTCACCATCTACCTCAAAGAAGGTTAGTGTGAGTAACCTGATGAATAATGATTCTAAGGTGACAGGGTTTACTCCATTCAGAGGCCCTCGAATCTCAAAAATCAACGAATGCTTGCAAAGGAGCCAGGATAGGCCTATTCTGTGATTCAACCAGAATCAATCGTGGAAGATGTTGAGTATTTTTCAAATCATGCTTTGATATGCAAATTTTTGGGAATGTGTGCCTTGCTTCCTTTCTTGGAGTCATGGGCTCAACAGACTTGGATTCTGGAGGGAGAGATGGAAGTGATGTTGCTTGCAAATAACTATTTCATGGTTGTTTTCAACTGCATGGCTAATTGAAATAAATTTTTCAAAGGAGGGCCCTATTTTCACAATCAGATTGGTTTATTCATGAAGCCCTAGCATACCAGATTTAACTTGTCGGGGGAGCTCCTGAATCATGTTCCAATATGGGTGTGTCTCCCTTGGTTCCTAGTTGAATATTGTGGAATGACATCCTGTAGATGGTTGCATCGCTTTAATTATTGTTGTGACTATATCTTATAATAGTCTTAGTAAATGAAAGACCCATCCTACTTGTTCAATATTACTAATTAAATATTTGCATGAATATTATTTATAAAAGCATAGAGTAATATGCTCTCTCTCCCTCTCCCTCTCTCCCTCTCCCTCTCTCCTTACCTCCCTCTTCCCTTCTTGTCCTTAATGCTTGTAAATTTATCTTATGTTTAGTAATGCTCTATTTTTTTTTATCCCTATAGAGAATTGTAAAGTATGTTGATGATTGATATTGATGTTGTGTAATGAGTTGGAGTGTTGAAAAGGTGGAATTTTAGTGTATGCCAATTTATTCAATGTCTACCTCAAGTCATTGCTGGAAGGTTAAATTTATCAATGGTTGTATGCTTATTTTCAAGGGATGAAATTGGTGGTGATATTAGGAAATAAATGATAAACACATTTTTTTATCTCTCTTTTAAAATATTATGGAAATGGTTGGTTAATAATAATTATAGTCAATTGATAATGGCGAAAATAGAAAGGATAAATAATATAAGATAATATGAATATTCTTGTATTCTTTTGTTAAGAAGGATAATTACACTATGGAAATTTTTCTAAAAGGAATAATACCTACCTATTATATTCCCATACTGTCATTGGAAGAGTTTGGCTTAGTGATGGATCATGGTCATTGATGGGAAACTTAAGGAAAACATTAATGTATCATATATTACTTTTTCCATGCCTTCACATTAAGGGATTAATAAAGAACAATGAATATGTATTGCACTTGAATTGATTTTAATTAGTTAAGTCATGAATACATTCTTCATGTGTTGTTTCATCTACTTGTCACCTAGGAAGGGTCTTTACTCCCTTCCTTTCACCTAGGCCATATACGAATGGGTCATTGTCACAAGGTGCTATGCATATTGGTTCCCACATCCATGTCTAGTAGTCCTTTGATGCATAGGTTATACCTCATAGAATATTATACCCATAGTGTCCACTATTTTTCCCTCACCTTAATGAACATAGGTTGACATGTCTCTACATGTTATCAAAACTAGTGGCATTGCATATAATAATGACACTTCTATGCATCTGTCACATTACAAGTTACCATGAAGCTTGCATTTTCTTGAATATGTTGTGGTTGTGTCCATTGTTAAAATAGACATTATCTTCCTAGTTATTTTTTCAAATTCTACCAAAAATTATTGTATTAGCTTGAGGCTAAAACTAAATTTAGATTCTCTTTAATACATAATTTAAATCCTTTTAGACTTTTTTTTTTTAATTCCATACTTTTACAAATGCTTAAAAAAATGGAATTACATGAAATAGACCTTGGTGGAAAAATTAGAAATTGTCTCTTGATACCATATTTTATACTATAAAACTTGCAGAGGGTATTCATGGTTGTCTTTGTAGCTACATATGATGTAAAAAATCAGTAAAAAGATTGACCTAACAATCTTTAGTTGGCTCATGGAAATGTAGATTCTAAATCATTTGGTTTGTTATTCTTGAATCAAAAGTTTTTCACTTTACTTGGTGTATTCTTTGAAAAGGTCTTCCCATTGGATCTAGATTGATCCACTTCGTAGTTGTCAATCTTCATCATCCTTTATGCAAACACCAAGACTCTCAAGAAAATTTTCTAGTTTTGCATTAAAGCTTAGTTTACTTGGAATTAGATCCACGACTTATTTAATATTTTTCTTAGCACTTGATTATTTTGGGGATTGAACTAGAATTATTGTTAAATCCACTTAGATATAAAATTCTTTTATAGTGGAAATCTTGTTCAACATTTAGAAAGATAGAAACTCATATTATTTTTATGAGCTTTTGTTGATATTTTTATTTGTGAAAAATAAATCTATAATTTTCTTTGGTGTTCTCATGTAGATACAAGTCAAAGCTAATAAATTTGCTTGGAGCTATAAGTTCTCCTTAACCATTGGAGTTATGTAATTTTATATGGTTGTTAGAGCCCCATCAGCATCTCCCTCTCATAGAGGTTAGTCCCCTTCTTGAGGGTGTCAATGTGGACACAATAATAATGTTTGTAGACATGATTCTCATGACTCTCTAACATCTTAGCATAGAGATTGAGATCACAATGCTCATGATTGGCCTTAGAAATCTCACTTTCTTTCTATTACCTCACATCCATGATAGCGGTTCTCTTGGTTGGCTAAAAAACTAAATTCTTCACTTGGATTTGGTCATTTCTCCCACAAGAAATGTAATTCAACCACTAGATAGAAAACTAAAAATTGATTAAGGAGCCATTCTAGATTTTGAATCAATTCTTGATAGCCAAGACCTTCTTAATGGTTGGGGAAAACTTGATGATTGTGATCAACCTCCACCACTTGTTGGATACATGGTTCATGTTGCTTAATGATTTAACTACTTGTTTATGCTATATTGTTGCTTTTAGTTTAATCTTTTTTACACATGAACTTATAAGTGTGATACCATTCCACTTATCATTTTCTGCAAATATAATGTAAAAAATAATTCTTCATACAAATAATATTTAAAATAATTTATTCATCAAAATTTCTATTTTAATAATACCACCTCTTAAATAAACACTTTTAATAAATTAAACAATATAAAAAAAATCAAATTAAAATCGAACATTGAAATATTAAAATTATATATTTTATGATCAGATCCATATTCTAAAATGTGCATCCTATCCTATATTAATCTATAATATTAAAAAATACCAAAATAAAATATCCATGATTTAGAGGACATTAAAAACCACTATTATTTTTATTCCAATTAAAAATTCATTACAAAATAGTTATAAGCAAGATTTCAAAGGGTTAGACCATTTCTAAATACTCCATGTGTCTCAAATAGCATAACCCATCATACTTAGACAAACTTTTATAAGTGTGATTGAACAACTACTATTATGGAGAAGGATGTCTTTACCAATTTAATAATATTAAATCACAATAATATTCATTGTGAATACATCAATTTCATTATCAATGTCTTTACCTTCAATAAAGAATGACATGGATTTGAATAGCTTTTCAATGTTAATTAAAGTCAATAAAGACATGTACATTTGAACATCTCTAATTAATTGGAATTTTAATAACTAAACATTTACATTTATAAAAGTTTTATACTTGTTTATTTACAATAATGTGAAATATTATATAACAATATAAAAAAAATTGATACTAATAAATTTTGATATATTTTGAGTTAACATGTATTTAACATGAAAATTAATTATTTAATAATTAATTAATTAAATTTTAATTATATATTGGATATGTTAATTTATAGACATTATATATATAAATTATTATATAATTATATAAATAAATAAAATATGTGATAATGACAATTACTTTTAGATATGGTATCTAATACTTATCAAAGTGTATTCTATTATTTTGAAGATTGATTTCATGAGAGTTTAGTCTAAAAATAAATTTGTAGAGATGATTTTAATTCAATAATTTATATTATATTATAATTATAATTATTCATGTGATGTTGTTATATAGGGGTACATTGAAAGGACAATTTTTCTTGAAGGGAACACCTACTATTTTTTTAATTAATTTTTATTAATTGGTTCTTTATTTTTTTTTATCATCTTTATGTTTTAATACTTTTTAATTTTATGATCAAGTTAGACAATGATATTTTAGGGCTTATGGTTTCATTTTTTTTCTTATTTCTAATTTTTTATATCATAGATTAATATAGGATAGGATGTACATTTTTTGTTTGTTTCGCAAATGTGCACATAGATTCCACTTCCTTATATTTAAAAATTGAACAAAAATATAGGGATTGACCCTATTAACAAGGGTGTAACCAAAATAGGATCCTATCTACTAGTTCTTTTTATATTTACTTTTCTTAGATAATCTTTGAACCATCTAATGTTTATTATTTTTTGACAGGTAAGTTGCAACGTAGGGCTGCTCCATATCTTGATTCATAATAAAATATACATAAGGTCTTGGGCTCCTGCCCGTTACATTCAAAATCCAAATAAAGCTTGGAACTATCTTGCCTATTACATTGCATATATCTATTCTTCTATTGATTTAGGTTATAGAAAAATCTTGAGCTCTTTACTAATTTATCCAAATTACATATCTTTTATATCAGATTTGCTATTACTTTCACCTATTTTCCTCCTCTCCTCTTGGTTGATGAATTCAACCATCCAATCAAGGAAAAATGTGGGTTCCAAGTTCATTGCTTTCTTGAAAAAGGAACATCCCTTTATTGCCTTATTCTATTGTTGCATTAGAGATATGGTTTAGAAGTTTGAAAGGAATGAAAGCCACTAAACAACTGCCCCATGTCCAATACCATTTTCACATATCTTCCAGCTTTGGAATGCCCACACCTAACCTTGTTTCTTGGATTACTTCTTTGAATTTCCCCATAAATTTCTTTCTTTGTTAGCTCCTCCATGATATACCTAACCATCTCCTTTCACTCTCCTACTAGAAAGTCCTTACCTAACACCCATATTATTATCAACAAGATGAGACTATGGTGATATTTAAACACCATTTTTAACCACTAGTCCATGATATCACCAAGAAAGGCCATATTCCTTCTAGAGCTAACCAGTCGAATTAGAGTGTCCATTTCTATCTTGCTAGAGAACTTTGCTAGTAATTTGTTTTGGAATATGTTTTTGTTTGGCTCAGAATAAATAGGCCGCATCCTCTTCATTTCATTTTCATCTCTACTGCCTATGAAATCTCTGGTGAGATTATTTCATGGTAATTGCAATCCACCTAGCCTAGCTTGTAAGGGAGATCATGTGGGTAGATGATCCTTATCAAATCATGCTCCACATAATCCAATTAGAGATAATTATTTCCCCTTGTCTTTATTTGTTCTATTTCATCTATCACCCATATTAGCTAATGAATTGGCCTCCACTTTGGCCTCTTGGTTGGCATGGTTGGCTATCTAATCTTTTAGATTTGTTATCAGTTCTAAAGCGACGTCAAGAAGGGCCTTAAATTTATAGTTTTGAATAGATTTGTTTCTAAGGGAGTTTATGATTATGGTCAAGTCCCTTTCAATTTCTAATTTACTAATTTTTAATTTTAGATATAGTTTTAAGTCATAATTGAAGGTATGTAATTCTGCATTGTTGTTAGTTATTCTAGATTAGATAATGGTTTTAAAGCTCTGCAGATAACTTGTCCATTCCAATCTCTTATGATGGATCCTGTCGTAGGTATCCTTGGATTGCCTCTTGATGCTTCATCAAAGTTTAACTTATATTGTTTGAATTGAGGTGTTCCCTATTTTTCCAACCTTTGATTGATATGGGACTCAACTCCCCTAGCTCCGTTAAAAAGGAGAGAACCATCTAATGTTTATTGTTTCTTTGAGATACTAATTTTTTAACCTCAACCCAATCATGACTAGAGCTCGAGAAAATATATTTTCATTACTCAACAAAACCCATTTTCATAACTCCAGAAAATCCATTTTCATCACTCCAGAAAATCCATTTTCATCACTTCATCTCTTAGGCTTACAACTTCACTATTTTTTTCTACCTCCTCAAAATTTGATCTAGTTTTGGGAATAGTTAAAGTATTTTTCTTAGTTGAAATCCTAACAATACTAATGCTTGAGAAATAATATACAAATTGAGGAGAAGCTTCAAATAAAGGTATGTAGTCTAAGGGATCTTGGGAAGAGTTTGTCCCAAGATAAGTTCCAAGGGAAATAACATAGTGACTAGACTTACTTCATCCCACCAAGTGAAAATCACTCACAATGATTAATTTCCTTATTTATTGATGAGATTATTGTGACACAAAGAGGTGTGATTCTTTATGAAGTAATTTTTTTATTTACCTAAAGTGATTCTTTCATAGTTCATAAGTTGCCTCCATCTTCTCTTACCTATCATTAGAAAAATCTTACTTAGAATCCCTAAAGTGATGCTATCAACAAATTTGGTTGCAACCATGCCATGGGTAAAATACCTCTGGAACAGTAGAGGAGAATAGACGAAAGATAAAAAAAATAATGACTATTGCTTTTAGTAAAAAAGCAGCCAGCTGGCAGTCTTCAGTTACAGCCCCAACTCTTAAATAGAAGCAAAGGTAGAAATTCAACTGTGAAGATTGTGTTAAGATAATGAAACAAAACTGCTCTCTAAGCTTATCAAACCTCACTGTTTTGGAATTTGCACTTTAACATAGAGAAGGCAGAGAGGTTTTTTACTTTTTCATGCATTAAAAAGAATTTGCCATCAAATGTGAGTATGAATCAATAATCCCATGTATTTCCCTAGTTTAGCACATATTGACTGCTATACAAAAATAGAAACATGCTAGGCTAGAAATAAGAGAGAGACTTACAGCTGATTGCCAATGGTTAAAAGGATAGACTTAAGGTCATTGAATATATGCCCCCACATTAACTACAGAAACCAATGAAGGCCAGTCACCTCAATGACCCTCCCACTACCACCAAATATATATTTTTTCGTATAGTGTTCCATGCTATTTAAGTCAGTGCTCCTCATACTATTGTCATGCTGGAATGTTCTATCTGAGAAAACAAAGTCTTATAAAGCATGGCATTGCTTCCAAGTGGCAGGGTTCAAACATGCAATTGGCGGCGGGGCGGGGGCGGGGGCGGGAGCGGGGGAGGAGGAGGGGGGTGAGGGGGGGATCATGTATTATAACTCATTTGTGCCCTTTAAGACTTGAGATAGTTTTTAAGTGAGCTTTTCTTCTTCTTTTGTGGTGAATATTTTTTCCTGAAGATAAACTTCAAAAGACCTTGTTTTTGCAACAGTTTCGCTAAAATCATGTTGGCATTTGTGAAAGTTTCTAATTAGTACAAAAACTTCACCTAACAATAGTTACCGTTTGTCCCAATAAAATAAAGATGCTTTCTTAGACACACCTTTGAATGCAGGAGCTAATAGAAAAACAAGAATTTTCAAAGCAACTAACTTGTGCAGCTCATATACATTTTCACCAAATAAATTGAACATTCAAGAGCCAATTTGTTGTTCAACTAGCACCATCAGCATCTTAGCATAGGCATCAACATAAGCGATGATCATCATGCAAAGCTAAAGAAAATGTGTATGCAGAATTTTCCTTAGACCTTCTCTCACAATCAAATAGTATTGATACACCTGTACTCAGCTCATGTAGTGCATCCATCCCTCACTGTCTAAACAAGAGTATTTTGCATGTCCAAATGCACATTGAGCTATGAAAGATGGAAAGTGTTAAAAAAATTGCTTTCAGTTTGTTGCGGATGTATCATGGAATTGTTGATGATTGCAAACACTGAAGACTTTTGTTGTAAGAAGCATGACAATTTTGAAGAATGGTCTAAGGGTACCCTAAAATGTGATAATTTAATGGCATTTCATAGTTGAAAATTATTGTCTGAATTCAACAGAAAAAGTACATGCAGCTCTTAGCTTTCTTTTCATTTTGATGATGATTATGCAAAAAATAGTTTAGAATCATCAGTTTGGGTTGCGCAGATCATTTAGTATCAAGCATTAGAAATTATTGGTTTGAATTGCAAAGAATACAAGCTGTGATAAAGTACATATAACAGCTATATGAAGTGATATAGCATACTGTGACTAAAAAATTGGGAAAACGGGGCCAGTAATGCACATTTTGAAAATAATTGAAAAAATAGTTCCTATCATTTTCCACTTTCAAGCATTGAGAACAAGTTTGACTTGGCACCCAAAATTTTTGCTTATGTAGATTTGTATATGTGGCCAGACTGGAAATCACAACCTCAATTGGAGGACAAGGCTATCTTTAGGATAAAAATTAAACCACTACAAAAGAAAATAACAAAGATGCTGGCTTGAGAAATCAAGCAACCAGACTCTGCACCATGGTTCTCTGAGGATAACCCGTTGTTCAAGTTCAAACTTTCTGGCATTATAACTAGGCTCTGGATACCATTTACTGCGGATTATAATGCCAGAAAGTTTTGAACTTGAACAACAGGTTGTAGAGATTCTTAGAGAACCATATTGTAAATCTAGATTTAGCTTATTCCTTAAAGCCAGTATCTTTGTTATTCTTGTTATAGTGGTTGTAATTTTTATCCTAAAGATAGCCTTGCCTCATTGAGTTGGTTAACCCCCAGTGTAAGTCTATTGGAGCTAATACTTCTGAATTGGAGCTATCGTGAGTAGCTGTGGACCCGCAGTAAGGCCGTAAATCCCGCTTTAAGCCGAAGGACAGGCGTCAAGGGTGTGATGTAAGTCAGAAATTGTAGCAACGAAAGGATTGAAGCTTCCAAGTAAGTTTATTCCTCCATTATGGCGAGTCAGCGCTCAATGAATGCAAGTAACTCTCTTTCTAGTGTGATACATAATTACTTCCAAGATAAGGATGAGTTAACAGATGATAAGGGTAATTTTAAGTTTCCAGATGTAAAAATCTCTGATCTATATCCTGAAAAAGGCATTAAGGCTAAGGTTATGCATTCTGTTAGACAATCTGAAATAAATCTTCAAGTTTCTGGAATTGGAATATGTCCAGTATATCTACCATTTTTATTACCAGAAGATATTAAGAGATGGAAAGAGAAAGGTTTCTTCCATGTGCATTTCTCATTAGTTGATATAATTTTGCATCCTCATTTTAACTTTGATATAGGAGCTGAATATTTTGCTACACTCATAGATACTCGGTGTAGAATTTGGGATCAAGCAGTAATCTCTCAGTTTAGAGGGAGACTTATTAAATCCTCTGATGAAGAACAAAAAAAGGGTGGTGATGCACTCATGTCAGTCCGTCCAAATTTCACCATCAATTTAGATGACAAATATGTACAGTCCGCTTTCTGCTTGCTTTTGCAAGTTAAAGGAGTTGTTTTACAGCCTGAGTCCGTCTATGCGACTGTTGGTGGTCGTTGTGTATATAGGTTGTTAAATACTATTTTCCCTCCTTCAAATTTTCCTGCCGGGGTAAGTTATACAGAGGCGAATAAAAATGTCGATGAATATGGTAGGCACATAGATGCAACTGGTTTTGAAATTGGGTTCCCAATCATAGAACAAATGATCCATAAAACCCAACCTAGCTTCCAAAAGCTACCAGTACCCTCAACTAGTTTTCTGTCTCCTAGACCCAAAATCCAAAGTAGAAGACTAGCAAGTATAGATCTACAAGCCTTACCTGAACAATCTTTATTCATCCAGCCTGAAGCAGAAACCTCTTATCAAAAACCTCAACTTTCTAGATCATTGTCTAGAAATTACTCTATGTCACATAATTTCCCAACATCTTCAAATAAACCATTTATTGACTACAATCCTGAAGAATCCATCGGACAATCTCAGCTTCCTGTTTATAAAAAACTACCATCTGAAATTTCCTTAGAAAATCCTGAGGTTATAGACAGATTAGCCAGGCAAGTCAGTCAAAGGCTAGCTTTGAAAACAAAAGATGAACCTCAGCCAGATAAAAAAGGAAAAGGGATTAAGCTCACAAAGATGGGTGAAAAGGGGTGTATGATGAAGGATCGTATTCCTAAATCTAAACTTCCTAGAGCAGGATCCGAAAGGAAACATAAATACAAGATGGAAATAAATAATCAGGAACAAGAAATAGTGAGTCTAGAAACAGGCAGATGGCCAAGTGGAGAAAGATTCACAGTAATAAATCCTGAAAAAAGCCAATGGGGAAAGTATGCATCCAAAGTCCATACTGATTTGGGAAAACCGCAGAAGAATTCAGAAGCTCAAAGAAACTGGGTTGGACAATGGTTAACTTCTGCTCAAGAAAATATTGATGACATAGCAGTTGATGTAAGATATTCTGTAGATAATTCTATTGACTGTCAGAATAAGATTAACATTCTTTCTGATGACCAGCAGAAGCAATTTTCTGTTTTAAAAAATATAGAACATTTTTGTGGTGCCTTATCCAATGATATTGCCAGTGTTAATTATGATATGACCCAAGTACATAAACCTGGTAAGGTTTTATATGCAGTCAGATTAATGACTGGAAAATTAAGGAATTGGTGGAACAATTTACCAGACATAGGACCAATGCCAAAAAATATTCCCGCATTACCTACAGATCCAGTTTTGGTTGATCTAAGGAACCTAGGAAAAGATGATATATTTCAAGCAGGATTTGATGAATTCAAATGGCTCTTAACAGAATTATTTTGTAATGATATAAGCAATCAGTCTTTAGAAGCAAATAAGATATTGCAGTCAATGAAATTGAAAAATTTAGCCAAATTTGATGGTTATAATTGTGTATTTGAATCATACATGGTGGCTGCAAATAAGATGCATGATCTAACTACAAAGCAGTATTATTTAAATTCTTTACCTTGTGGTTTAGGATCATGGGCACAAGACTATATCATCAAAAAAGAGCATTCACAGCTTGATGACATCAGCTTTCCTAGCCTTAGAAGATTAATCAGATATAAGTTGGAAAACAATGTTTGTTAGGAGCATTGCAGACAAACAAAGATGAATACAATTATACTTGTAATTTAAAGGAATTCTGCAATCTTCCTCCTATCAACCAGTTAAAAGACTTCCAACAGCTAAGGGAATTCAAAAAGAAAAGTTGTGGTTCTAATTGCAGATGCAGTAAATGTTCCAGGCATAAAAGAAACTACCATGAAGGGGAATATACATTCAGAAGAAGCAAGCATGGTAGAAATAAGAAAAGGTACTATAGACCAGTCCCCTATCAGAAAAGAAAAGGTAATAACCCTCCTTGGTTATTAAAGAAGAAGCATAATCAGAATAAACAGGTCAAATGTTTTATTTGTAACGGACCTCATTATGCAACTAACTGTCCCAAGAAATTGAATCTTGGTACTAAGATTTATGCAGTGTTTGAAGAAAATAATCCAGGATGGGAAGTTGTACAGTTTACTGATCAATTAACAGATTTATATGAATTGGTTAGCCTAGTTCCAGATTCAAATTTTATGTTGAAACATAAAAGCCAAAAGTCTTATTCTTCAGATAATTCTAGTACAGATGAGTCAGATGATGAAGATTTTTTGGTTACCTTATTAAAGGATACACTCTCAAACATAAACACACAGATCCAAATAGAAAAGTCTAAGGATCTATACAAATTGGCTGGAACTAGAGATGAAAGGAAAAAAGCTGTTCATATCCATCTTTCTCGCATGAAAAGTCTAGAGAAAGAAAAGCAAAATGTTGAGCAACAGCTCAAATGGGAGAAGAAACCCTCTAAGCACAAGCCTTCTTCTCCTAACCATGGATACAAAATTCCACCATGGCAACGCAAAGTAGATCTTCCGTCTTCTTCCAGACATCATAGATCTCCTTCACCTGATCCTGATATTATTGGGATATTTAAAAAGTTTGATCTTTTACTTAATGATGTTGCAGATCTCAAACGTATGGCAAAATCTCAACAAAAAGCCATCAGAAATCTTTCTGCGGAGGTAGGAGAAATCAAAGACATTCTCTTCAAAGCTGAAAAAGGTGACACTTCTGAACAATTACAGGAATTGTTAGATGGGAATTTTATAAGAGAAAGCAAAAGTCCATTCTCATGCCCAACATTCTTAGTAAACAAAAGAGCAGAGCAATTAAGAGGCAAGAAAAGATTATGTATAAATTACAGACCATTGAATGAGATAATTCTTCCATTTAATTATCCATTTCCTTTCAGCAATGATCTGATCCGTAGAGCTGCAAAAAAAAAAAAAATTCAAAATTTGATTGCAAATCAGGATTTTGGCAGGTAAAAGTCAGAGAATCTGACAGATACAAAACAACATTTTCAGTCCCTCAAGGATTATATGAGTGGAATGTCATGCCCTTTGGTCTAAGTACTGCACCAGCATATTTCCAGAGAAGAATGGACCAGGCTCTCAGACATCTAAAAGAATTTTGTGCTGTGTATATTGATGATATTCTTATCTTTTCAGATTCTATTTCTGACCACTTGCAGCATCTTAATAAGTTATATGAATCCATTAGGAAACATGGTATTTGTTTAACTGCTCGGAAAATGGTAATTGGGCAAAATCAAATAGATTTCCTTGGATTACATATGCAGAATGGGAAAGTAATGTTACAACCTCATATCCTTGTCAGAATACAGGAATTTCCAGATATCTTAATAGACAAGAAATAGATTCAAAGATTTTTAGGTTGTCTCAATTATTTATCCCCTTTCTATAAAGGATTAGCTGAAGACAGGAGAATTATCTAGCATCATTTAAAGGATAACACTGAACAATGGTCTGAGGCAGCTTCAGAAGCAGTGCAAAGAATTAAAGAAAAATGTCAACATCTTCCAGCACTTCAAAATCCAGTTGACAATGATCCTCTATTTTTGTATACTGATGCTTCTGACAGAACTTGGTCTGCAGTTTTGATGCAGGAAACAGATGGAAAACAACAAGTATGTGGTTACAGATCAGGAACCTTTACAGACTGCCAAACCAGATACCACATCTATGAAAAAGAGATTTTAGCAGTAAAATATGGAATAAAAAAGTTTAAGATTTTTCTTAAACCAGTACATTTTACAGTCCGCACAGACAACCAAGCAATGAGAAATCTGCTCAAAAATAAACCAGATGAAGACATGGCTCAAGGCAGAATCGCAAATGGTGACTGAATTTCAAGGATTCTCTCACAAGAGAAATGCTCAATCTACAGATTTAGAATATGATATTGATAATTGTCAATTTATCAGGCCTGACAATGCAACCATGTATATTGCAGATTTCGGTGGGGGCAATGTTCAAATTCTTCCTTTACTTCCAAAAGAAATAATTTCTACTCTGTTAGAAACTTATTTTTTGAATAAGTGGCTTCAAGAAATTTATGAAAAGATTTTTTATCAACATAACCATCTGTTACTTGATGAAGATGAAGAGGAACAATTCAAGAAAGACATTGGAATGAATAATGCGCCAGTCAAAGTTTGGTGTGGCAGAAGAACAATCCACATCCGATTCAGAGATCTTTTTGGGATGAACTGGTCAAAACATAGCAAGATGAATCTTCTAAAAATTATAAAATTTGGGTTTATAACTCGAATTTCAATACACTAGGACACCTTTGAAGATTATGCTGATTTAGTCGGAGCACGGTTTAATTAGGACATGGAAGAATTCTTTAATCTTTTATATCCTGGATTATATGGTTTAATTTGTGATTGTCTTTCTGGTTATCTTCAAGCTTATCCTAACACTGGATATATTTTTCCAAGAATAGAATATTATCCTCTTTGTGCAGATTGGAAATCTAAAGTATGTCTCAAACAGATGGAGATCAATCTCAGACCAGCTCTACTTGCTGTAAGAGTAGAAAGTGATATCGCCTATTCAAACAACTATCTAGTCCAGATTGATCATACTTTTAACACCACAGAAGAAGATTGGGAAAGAACCTATTCTGAACTACCGGATGATCTTTTAGATCCTATCCCCTTTTGAGCTAGCATATGGGCTTGTGTATGCCGTGATGTCACCCACGTTAAGATGTGACAGATAGGATGCTACCTATCCACAAAAAAGCAGAACCCATAGTGACTTTTGGGTGTAAAGTCATCATGTACGTGACATGAGTCATAATCACGGTTGTTGATGATTCCTTGTTTACGCCTTTTATAATGGCTACAGGAACCTTGTCGGTTGGTTCTTATCCATGTTCATGCATTTACCTTTTTCAGTGTTGCTACGGATAAGATGCTTTTACGTGTCACTCTTCTATAGATGGATCTCAAAATTTTGTAAAGAAGAGGTTAAAGTTTTGCTTGGATGGAATCAGTCTCTTCCTATAAGAGGACCTCCAAGACGCCTACTTCGACACACCGAGTTAGAGCTTTGAGAAAAGTTTTAGAAGAGTCTAGGTTATCAGACTTATGCTCTCTCCTGCGCCTAGTGCGATCTGGATGATCAAAATCTGATTATATTGTAATGAGTTTTCATAGTGGAACAAGTTTTGAATGCAAGATTTGTTTATTTCTTTTTATCCTCCTATGTGTTATCTATGTAATTGGATTTGGTATCTATCATTTTAAATTCCAGTAACAGTCTGATGTTATTCCGCAAATTGGTATCAGAAACATCAAGATTATCTGATTATAGACAAGAAACAGATTCAAAGATTTATAGGAATTTCTTGAATTGTTCCACTTATTCATTGAGCGCTGACTCGCCATAATGGAGGAATAAACTTACTTGGAAGCTTCAATCCTTTCGCTGCTACAATTTCCGACTTACAGCACACCCTTGACGCCTGTCCTTCGGATTAAAGCGGGATTTACGGCCTTACTGCGGGTCCACAGCTACTCACGATAGCTCCAATTCAAAAGTATTAGCTCCAATAGACTTACACTGGGGGTTAACCAACTCAATGAGGCAAGGCTATCTTTAGGATAAAAATTACAACCACTATAACAAGAATAACAAAGATACTGGCTTTAAGGAATAAGCTAAATCCAGATTTACAATATGGTTCTCTAAGAATCTCTACAACCTGTTGTTCAAGTTCAAAACTTTCTGGCATTAAGATATCTGGAAATTCCTGTATTCTGACAAGGATATGAGGTTGTAACATTACTTTTCCATTCTGCATATGTAATCCAAGGAAATCTATTTGATTTTGCCCAATTACCATTTTTTGAGCAGTTAAACAAATACCATGTTTCCTAATGGATTCATATAACTTATTAAGATGTTGCAAGTGGTCAGAAATAGAATCTGAAAAGATAAGAATATCATCAATATACATAGCACAAAATTCTTTTGGATGTCTGAGAGCCTGGTCCATTCTTCTCTGGAAATATGTTGGTGCAGTACTTAGACCAAAGGGCATGACATTCCACTCATATAATCCTTGAGGGACTGAAAATGTTGTTTTGTATCTGTCAGATTCTCTGACTTTTACCTGCCAAAATCCTGATTGCAGCTTCAAAGATTACATTAAAAATCTTTTTGGGCATGGTAAGAATGGACTTTTGGTCAATTTCTCTTATAAAATGATCCCATCTAACAATTCCTGTAATTGTTCATAAATTTCTTGTGTTTCTGAGGGACTCATTTGGTATGCTGGTTCATAGGGGATCACTGATTTACATTCTGGCCTAATCTGTATTTCACATTCTTCATGTTCCTGTACCAGAATTGCAATGGGTTTAGACTACAACAATCATTTTCAAATCTTTTTGCGATCTCTTCTAGAGGTTTTTCTATGGCTTCTTTACTGGATTCTTGCCTTTTTCTTTTCTTTTGCTGATCAAACTTATGATTCACTATCTTGAGGGTAGGAATCTCTATCTGACCATCTTCATGTTTTAAAGAAATCTTATGTTTCCAAAACTGTAAAGGCTCATATTTGGTAAAGAATAAAAAACCTAGAAGAACATCATCCTCCAAATCGTTGTATTCTATAAAATCTGTGATGAAAGTTTTACCCATAATTTCTATGTGTACATCTTGTGCATACCTGCCCATATGGATTTTCTGCCCATTAATAGCATAACTTTGCGGAAGATCTTGCTTTTATTTCCAGAATTTTGCAGGAATAGCATTAGTTTTTGCAAGAGATCTAGAAGATCCTGTATCCACAAAAGCATCTAATGGTATTTTCTTATATCCAGGGAAACAAAAATTTATCCTAATATAATTTCCATTGTTAGCGAGCAATAGAGAGAAATTCTTATCTCTGCTTAGAGTGATACTGTCACTGTGTTGTTCAGAAGTGTCACCTTTTTCAGCTTTGAAGAGAATGTCTTTGATTTCTCCTACCTCCGCAGAAAGATTTCTGATGGCTTTTTGTTGAGATTTTTCCATACGTTTGAGATCTGCAACATCATTAAGTAAAAGATCAAACTTTTTAAATATCCCAATAATATCAGGATCAGGTGAAGGAGATCTATGATGTCTGGAAGAAGACGGAAGATCTACTTTGTGTTGCCATGGTGGAATTTTGTATCCATGGTTAGGAGAAGAAGGCTTGTGCTTAGAGGGTTTCTTTTCCCGTTTGAGCTGTTGCTCAACATTTTGCTTTTCTTTCTCTAGACTTTTCATGCGAGAAAGATGGATATGAAGAGCTTTTTTCCTTTCATCTCTAGTTCCAGCCAATTTGTATGGATCCTTAGACTTTTCTATTTGGATCTGTGTGTTTATGTTTGAGAGTGTATCCTTTAATAAGGTAACCAAAAAATCTTCATCATCTGACTCATCTGTACTAGAATTATCTGAAGAATAAGACTTTCGGATTTTATGTTTCAACATAAAATTTGAATCTGGAACTAGGCTAACCAATTCATATAAATCTGTTAATTGATCAGTAAACTGTACAACTTCCCATCCTGGATTATTTTCTTCAAACACTGCATAAATCTTAGTACCAGGATTCAATTTCTTGGGACAGTTAGTTGCATAATGAGGTCCGTTACAAATAAAACATTTGACCTGTTTATTCTGATTATGCTTCTTCTTTAATAACCAAGGAGGGTTATTACCTTTTCTTTTTCTGATAGGGGACTGGTCTATAGTACCTTTTCTTATTTCTCCATGCTTGCTTCTTCTGAATGTATATTCCCCTTCATGGTAGTTTCTTTTGTGCCTGGAACATTTACTGCATCTGCAATTAGAACCACAACTTTTCTTTTTGAATTCCCTTAGTTGTTGGAAGTCTTTTAACTGGTTGATAGGAGGAAGATTGCAGAATTCCTTTAAATTACAAGTATAATTGTATTCATCTTTGTTTGTCTGCAATGCTCCTAACAAACATTGTTTTTCCAACTTATATCTGATTAATCTTCTAAGGCTAGGAAAGCTGATGTCATCAAGCTGTGAATGCTCTTTTTTGATGATATAGTCTTGTGCCCATGATCCTAAACCACAAGGTAAAGAATTTAAATAATACTGCTTTGTAGTTAGATCATGCATCTTATTTGCAGCCACCATGTATGATTCAAATACACAATTATAACCATCAAATTTGGCTAAATTTTTCAATTTCATTGACTGCAATATCTTATTTGCTTCTAAAGACTGATTGCTTATATCATCACAAAATAATTCTGTTAAGAGCCATTTGAATTCATCAAATCCTGCTTGAAATATATCATCTTTCCCTAGGTTCCTTAGATCAACCAAAACTGGATCTGTAGGTAATGCGGGAATATTTTTTGGCATTGGTCCTATGTCTGGTAAATTGTTCCACCAGTTCCTTAATTTTCCAGTCATTAATCTGACTGCATATAAAACCTTACCAGGTTTTGTCCAGGTACCTCCTCTCTCAAAAAGATTTTCTAATGTATCTGCCCAAGTGCAAAGAGCTTCATAAGGATTGACCAATTTGTCAATATTGAGGATGTATCCTCCTGATGCGTAAGGACGCATTTGCTCAGGACGGAGATTTTCACTAAGAGGCTCCTGCATTTCAATGTCCATGGTGAGTTTTTTGAGATTTTCCCATGGTTCTTGCTGTTGTAGGCCAGATATATCGAAAGAGGTCAATTGTAAAGAATCATCCTCAAAATTAGTATTTACAGAGGATAAAGAATTATCAGTAGAAGTTAAACTTTCTTGATCAGAGAGTAAATCATCTGAATCTTTATTAGCACAACCAGGTTCATCCATATAGACAGGTTCTTCCTGTTCAATTTCAACGCCAACTTCTTCTAACCAATCTTGTAATGGTTCTTCTTTAGTATCTTCTATTATAGGAAGGAACTTATCCTTTCCTACTGATGTGTGCTCTTTAAGATTAGGACGGATATGGAGAGCTTTCTTTTTTGAATAAGTAGAGGATGAAGGTTGAGAATGTACTTTCCGTTGGATATGGACCTTTTGTGGAGCAACTGCTGTTTTCTGTTTGGATCCAGAACTATCACTGGAGCTACTATCTTTACCAGTCTGAGTGACCCTAATCTTTTTAGTGTACATCCTGATTTTTTCCAATTTTTTGGAAACATTTGACAACATGATTTTTTGTTCATCAGCATCATCCTTTCTGGATGTTTCATTGTTTTGCTGATTACTATAGATATGTGTCAAATAGCTATCTTGATGTTCTTGAACAGAGATAACCTTTTTTACACTGGTATGTACTTGGGTCATATCATAATTAACACTGGCAATATCATTGGATAAGGCACCACAAAAATGTTCTATATTTTTTACAACAGAAAATTGCTTCTGCTGGTCATCAGAAAGAATGTTAATCTTATTCTGACAGTCAATAGAATTATCTACAGAATATCTTACATCAACTGCTATGTCATCAATATTTTCTTGAGCAGAAGTTAACCATTGTCCAACCCAGTTTCTTTGAGCTTCTGAATTCTTCTGCGGTTTTCCCAAATCAGTATGGACTTTGGATGCATACTTTTCCCATTGCCTTTTTTCAGGATTTATTACTGTGAATCTTTCTCCACTTGGCCATCTGCCTGTTTCTAGACTCACTATTTCTTGTTCCTGATTATTTATTTCCATCTTGTATTTATGTTTCCTTTCGGATCCTGCTCTAGGAAGTTTAGATTTAGGAATACGATCCTTCATCATACACCCCTTTTCACCCATCTTTGTGAGCTTAATCCCTTTTCCTTTTTTATCTGGCTGAGGTTCATCTTTTGTTTTCAAAGCTAGCCTTTGACTGACTTGCCTGGCTAATCTGTCTATAACCTCAGGATTTTCTAAGGAAATTTCAGATGGTAGTTTTTTATAAACAGGAATATGAGATTGTCCGATGGATTCTTCAGGATTGTAGTCAATAAATGGTTTATTTGAAGATGTTGGGAAATTATGTGACATAGAGTAATTTCTAGACAATGATCTAGAAAGTCGAGGTTTTTGATAAGAGGTTTCTGCTTCAGGCTGGATGAATAAAGATTGTTCAGGTAAGGCTTGTAGATCTATACTTGCTAGTCTTCTACTTTGGATTTTGGGTCTAGGAGACAGAAAACTAGTTGAGGGTACTGGTAGCTTTTGGAAGCTAGGTTGGGTTTTATGGATCATTTGTTCTATGATTGGGAACCCAATTTCAAAACCAGTTGCATCTATGTGCTTACCATATTCATCAACATTTTTATTCGCCTCTGTATAACTTACCCCGGCAGGAAAATTGGAAGGAGGGAAAATAGTATTTAACAACCTATATACACAACGACCACCTACAGTCGCATAGACGGACTCAGGCTGTAAAACAACTCCTTTAACTTGCAAAAGCAAGCAGAAAGCGGACTGTACATATTTGTCATCTAAATTGATGGTGAAATTTGGACGGACTGACATGAGTGCATCATCACCCTTTTTTTGTTCTTCATCAGAGGATTTAATAAGTCTCCCTCTAAACTGAGAGATTACTGCTTGATCCCAAATTCTACACCGAGTATCTATGAGTGTAGCAAAATATTCAGCTCCTATATCAAAGTTAAAATGAGGATGCAGAATTATATCAACTAATGAGAAATGCACATGGAAGAAACCTTTCTCTTTCCATCTCTTAATATCTTCTGGTAATAAAAATGGTAGATATACTGGACATATTCCCATTCCAGAAACTTGAAGATTTATTTCAGATTGTCTAACAGAATGCATAACCTTAGCCTTAATGCCTTTTTCAGGATATAGATCAGAGATTTTTACATCTGGAAACTTAAAATTACCCTTATCATCTATTAACTCATCCTTATCTTGGAAGTAACTATGTATCACACTAGAAAGAGAGTTACTTGCATTCATTGAGCGCTGACTCGCCATAATGGAGGAATAAACTTACTTGGAAGCTTCAATCCTTTCGCTGCTACAATTTCCGACTTACAGCACACCCTTGACGCCTGTCCTTCGGCTTAAAGCGGGATTTACGGCCTTACTGCGGGTCCACAGCTACTCACGATAGCTCCAATTCAGAAGTATTAGCTCCAATAGACTTACACTGGGGTTTAACCAACTCAATGAGGCAAGGCTATCTTTAGGATAAAAATTACAACCACTATAACAAGAATAACAAAGATATTGGCTTTAAGGAATAAGCTAAATCCAGATTTACAATATGGTTCTCTAAGAATCTCTACAACATGTTGTTCAAGTTCAAAACTTTCTGGCATTATAAATATGGTTCTGATTAGGCTCTGATACCAATTTGTGGAATAACATCAGACTGTTACTGGAATTTAAAATGATAGATACCAAATCCAATTACACAGATAGCACATAGGAGGATAAAAAGAAATAAACAAATCTTGCATTCAAAACTTGTTCCACTATGAAAACTCATTACAATATAATCAGATTATGATCATCCAGATCGCACTAGGTGCAGGAGAGAGCATAAGTCTGATAACCTAGACTCTTCTAAAACTTTTCTCAAAGCTCTAACTCGGTGTGTATTTGAATATTAGGATTTGGTGGCTGCAAATAAGATGCATGATCTAACTACAAAGCAGTATTATTTAAATTCTTTACCTTGTGGTTTAGGATCATGGGCACAAGACTATATCATCAAAAAAGAGCATTCACAGCTTGATGACATCAGGTTTCCTAGCCTTAGAACATTAATCAGATATAAGTTGGAAAAACAATGTTTGTTAGGAGCATTGCAGACAAACAAAGATGAATACAATTATACTTGTAATTTAAAGGAATTCTGCAATCTTCCTCCTATCAACCAGTTAAAAGACTTCCAACAACTAAGGGAATTCAAAAAGAAAAGTTGTGGTTCTAATTGCAGATGCAGTAAATGTTCCAGGCATAAAAGAAACTACCATGAAGGGGAATATACATTCAGAAGAAGCAAGCATGGTAGAAATAAGAAAAGGTACTATAGACCAGTCCCCTATCAGAAAAGAAAAGGTAATAACCCTCCTTGGTTATTAAAGAAGAAGCATAATCAGAATAAACAGGTCAAATGTTTTATTTGTAACGGACCTCATTATGCAAATAACTATCCCAAGAAATTGAATCCTGGTACTAAGATTTATGCAGTGTTTGAAGAAAATAATCCAGGATGGGAAGTTGTACAGTTTACTGATCAATTAACAGATTTATATGAATTGGTTAGCCTAGTTCCAGATTCAAATTTTATGTTGAAACATAAAAGCCGAAAGTCTTATTCTTCAGATAATTCTAGTACAGATGAGTCAGATGATGAAGATTTTTTGGTTACCTTATTAAAGGATACACTCTCAAACATAAACACACAGATCCAAATAGAAAAGTCTAGGAGCCATACAAATTGGCTGGAACTAGAGATGAAAGGAAAAAAGCTGTTCATATCCATCTTTCTCGCATGAAAAGTCTAGAGAAAGAAAAGCAAAATGTTGAGCAACAGCTCAAACGGAGAAAAGAAACCCTCTAAGCACAAGCCTTCTTCTCCTAACCATGGATACAAAATTCCACCATGGCAACGCAAAGTAGATCTTTCGTCTTCTTCCAGACATCATAGATCTCCTTCACCTGATCCTGATATTATTGGGATATTTAAAAAGTTTGATCTTTTACTTAATGATGTTGCAGATCTCAAACGTATGGCAAAATCTCAACAAAAAGCCATCAGAAATCTTTCTGCGGAGGTAAGAGAAAGCAAAAGTCCATTCTCATGCCCAGCATTCTTAGTAAACAAAAGAGCAGAGCAATTAAGAGGCAATAAAAGATTATGTATAAATTACAGACCATTGAATGAGATAATTCTTCCATTTAATTATCCATTTCCTTTCAGCAATGATCTGATCCGTAGAGCTGCAAATAAAAAGATTTTTTCAAAATTTGATTGCAAATCAGGATTTTGGCAGGTAAAAGTCAGAGAATCTGACAAATACAAAACTGCATTTTCAGTCCCTCAAGGATTATATGAGTGGAATGTCATGCCCTTTGGTCTAAGTACTGCACCAGCATATTTCCAGAGAAGAATGGACCAGGATCTCAGACATCTAAAAGAATTTTGTGCTGTGTATATTGATGATATTCTTATCTTTTCAGATTCTATTTCTGACCACTTGCAGCATCTTAATAAGTTATATGAATCCATTAGGAAACATGGTATTTGTTTAACTGCTCGAAAAATGGTAATTGGGAAAAATCAAATAGATTTCCTTGGATTACATATGCAGAATGGGAAAGTAATGTTACAACCTCATATCCTTGTCAGAATACAGGAATTTCCAGATATCTTAATAGACAAGAAACAGATTCAAAGATTTTTAGGTTGTCTCAATTATTTATCCCCTTTCTATAAAGGATTAGCTGAAGACAAGAGAATTATCCAGCATCATTTAAAGGATAACACTGAACAATGGTCTGAGGCAGCTTCAGAAGCAGTGCAAAGAATTAAAGAAAAATGTCAACATCTTCCAGCACTTCAAAATCCAGTTGACAATGATCCTCTATTCTTGTATACTGATGCTTCTGACAGAACTTGGTCTGCAGTTTTGATGCAGGAAACAGATGGAAAACAACAAGTATGTGGTTACAGATCAGGAACCTTTACAGACTGCCAAACCAGATACCACATCTATGAAAAAGAGATTTTAGCAGTAAAATATGGAATAAAAAAGTTTAAGATTTTTCTTAAACCAGTACATTTTACAGTCCGCACAGACTGCCAAGCAATGAGAAATCTGCTCAAAAATAAACCAGATGAAGACATGGCTCAAGGCAGAATCGCAAGATGGTACTTTGAATTTCAAGGTTATGACTTTAATATAGAATGGGTTAAAGGTAACCAGAATCCACTTGCAGATTCTCTCACAAGAGAAATGGCCTGCTCAATCTATACAGATTTAGAATATGATATTGATAATTGTCAATTTATCAGGCCTGACAATGCAACCATGTATATTGCAGATTTCGGTGGGGGCAATGTTCAAATTCTTCCTTTACTTCCAAAAGAAATAATTTCTACTCTGTTAGAAACTTATTTTTTGAATAAGTGGCTTCAAGAAATTTATGAAAAGATTTTTTATCAACATAACCATCTGTTACTTGATGAAGATGAAGAGGAACAATTCAAGAAAAACATTGGAATGAATAATGCGCCAGTCAAAGTTTGGTGTGGCAGAAGAACAATCCACATCCGATTCAGAGATCTTTTTGGGATGAACTGGTCAAAACATAGCAAGATGAATCTTCTAAAACTTATAAAATTTGGGTTTATAACTCGAATTTCAATACACCAGGACACCTTTGAAGATTATGCTGATTTAGTCGGAGCACGGTTTAATCGGGACATGGAAGAATTCTTTAATCTTTTATATCCTGGATTATATGGTTTAATTTGTGATTGTCTTTCTGGTTATCTTCAAGCTTATCCTAACACTGGATATATTTTTCCAAGAATAGAATATTATCCTCTTTGTGCAGATTGGAAATCTAAAGTATGTCTCAAACAGATGGAGATCAATCTCAGACCAGCTCTACTTGCTGTAAGAGTAGAAAGTGATATCACCTATTCAAACAACTATCTAGTCCAGATTGATCATACTTTTAACGCCACAGAAGAAGATTGGGAAAGAACCTATTCTGAACTACCAGATGATCTTTTAGATCCTATCCCCTTTTGAGCTAGCATATGGGCTTGTGTATGCCGTGATGTCACCCACGTTAAGATGTGACAGATAGGATGCTACCTATCCACAAAAAAGCAGAACCCATAGTGACTTTTGGGTGTAAAGTCATCATGTACGTGACATGAGTCATAATCACGGTTGTTGATGATTCCTTGTTTACGCCTTTTATAATGGCTATAGGAACCTTGTCGGTTGGTTCTTATCCATGTTCATGCATTTACCTTTTTCGGTGTTGCTACGGATAAGATGCTTTTACGTGTCACTCTTCTATAGATGGATCTCAAAATTTTGTAAAGAAGAGGTTAAAGTTTTGCTTGGATGGAATCAGTCTCTTCCTATAAGAGGACCTCCAAGACGCCTACTTCGACACACCGAGTTAGAGCTTTGAGAAAATTTTTAGAAGAGTCTAGGTTATCAGACTTATGCTCTCTCCTGCGCCTAGTGCGATCTGGATGATCAGAATCTGATTATATTGTAATGAGTTTTCATAGTGGAACAAGTTTTGAATGCAAGATTTGTTTATTTCTTTTTATCCTCCTATGTGCTATCTGTGTAATTGGATTTGGTATCTATCATTTTAAATTCCAGTAAAAGTCAGATCAATGACTGGAAAATTAAGGAACTGGTTACCTTATTAAATGTCTTTCTTGAATGTAAGTAACTCTCTTTCTAGTGTGATACATAATTACTTCCAAGATAAGGATGAGTTAACAGATGATAAGGGTAATTTTAAGTTTCCAGATGTAAAAATCTCTGATCTATATCCTGAAAAAGGCATTAAGGCTAAGGTTATGCATTCTGTTAGACAATCTGAAATAAATCTTCAAGTTTCTGGAATTGGAATATGTCCAGTATATCTACCATTTTTATTACCAGAAGATATTAAGAGATGGAAAGAGAAAGGTTTCTTCCATGTGCATTTCTCATTAGTTGATATAATTCTGCATCCTCATTTTAACTTTGATATAGGAGCTGAATATTTTGCTACACTCATAGATACTCGGTGTAGAATTTGGGATCAAGCAGTAATCTCTCAGTTTAGAGGGAGACTTATTAAATCCTCTGATGAAGAACAAAAAAAGGGTGGTGATGCACTCATGTCAGTCCGTCCAAATTTCACCATCAATTTAGATGACAAATATGTACAGTCCGCTTTCTGCTTGCTTTTGCAAGTTAAAGGAATTGTTTTACAGCCTGAGTCCGTCTATGCGACTGTTGGTGGTCGTTGTGTATATAGGTTGTTAAATACTATTTTCCCTCCTTCAAATTTTCCTGCCGGGGTAAGTTATACAGAGGCGAATAAAAATGTCGATGAATATGGTAGGCACATAGATGCAACTGGTTTTGAAATTGGGTTCCCAATCATAGAACAAATGATCCATAAAACCCAACCTAGCTTCCAAAAGCTACCAGTACCCTCAACTAGTTTTCTGTCTCCTAGACCCAAAATCCAAAGTAGAAGACTAGCAAGTATAGATCTACAAGCCTTACCTGAACAATCTTTATTCATCCAGCCTGAAGCAGAAACCTCTTATCAAAAACCTCGACTTTCTAGATCATTGTCTAGAAATTACTCTATGTCACATAATTTCCCAACATCTTCAAATAAACCATTTATTGACTACAATCTTGAAGAATCCATCGGACAATCTCAGCTTCCTGTTTATAGAAAACTACCATCTGAAATTTCCTTAGAAAATCCTGAGGTTATAGACAGATTAGCCAGGCAAGTCAGTCAAAGGCTAGCTTTGAAAACAAAAGATGAACCTCAGCCAGATAAAAAAGGAAAAGGGATTAAGCTCACAAAGATGGGTGAAAAGGGGTGTATGATGAAGGATCGTATTCCTAAATCTAAACTTCCTAGAGCAGGATCCGAAAGGAAACATAAATACAAGATGGAAATAAATAATCAGGAACAAGAAATAGTGAGTCTAGAAACAGGCAGATGGCCAAGTGGAGAAAGATTCACAGTAATAAATCCTGAAAAAAGCCAATGGGGAAAGTATGCATCCAAAGTCCATACTGATTTGGGAAAACCGCAGAAGAATTCAGAAGCTCAAAGAAACTGGGTTGGACAATGGTTAACTTCTGCTCAAGAAAATATTGATGACATAGCAGTTGATGTAAGATATTCTGTAGATAATTCTATTGACTGTCAGAATAAGATTAACATTCTTTCTGATGACCAACAGAAGCAATTTTCTGTTGTAAAAAATATAGAACATTTTTGTGGTGCCTTATCCAATGATATTGCCAGTGTTAATTATGATATGACCCAAGTACATACCAGTGTAAAAAAGGTTATCTCTGTTCAAGAACATCAAGATAGCTATTTGACACATATCTATAGTAATCAGCAAAACAATGAAACATCCAGAAAGGATGATGCTGATGAACAAAAAATCATGTTGTCAAATGTTTCCAAAAAATTGGAAAAAATCAGGATGTACACTAAAAAGATTAGGGTCACTCAGACTGGTAAAGATAGTAGCTCCAGTGATAGTTCTGGATCCAAACAGAAAACAGCAGTTTCTCCACAAAAGGTCCATATCCAACGGAAAGTACATTCTCAACCTTCATCCTCTACTTCTTCAAAAAAGAAAGCTCTCCATATCCGTCCTAATCTTAAAGAGCACACATCAGTAGGAAAGGATAAGTGCCTTCCTATAATAGAAGATACTAAAGAAGAACCATTACAAGATTGGTTAGAAGAAGTTGGCGTTGAAATTGAACAGGCAGAACCTATCTATATGGATGAACCTGGTTGTGCTAATAAAGATTCAGATGATTTACTCTCTGATCAAGAAAGTTTAACCTCTACTGATAATTCTTTATCCTCTGTAAATACTAATTTTGAGGATGATTCTTTACAATTGACCTCTTTTGATATATCTGGCCTACAACAGCAAGAACCATGGGAAAATCTCAAAAAACTCACCATGGATATTGAAATGCAGGAGCCTCTTAGTGAAAATCTCCGTCCTGAGCAAATGCGTCCTTACGCATCAGGAGGATACATCCTCAATATTGACAAATTGGTCAATCCTTATGAAGCTCTTTGCACTTGGGCAGATACATTAGAAAATCTTTTTGAGAGAGGAGGTACCTGGACAAAACCTGGTAAGGTTTTATATGCAGTCCGATTAATGACTGGAAAATTAAGGAACTGGTGGAACAATTTACCAGACATAGGACCAATGCCAAAAAATATTCCCGCATTACCTACAGATCCAGTTTTGGTTGATCTAAGGAACCTAGGGAAAGATGATATATTTCAAGCAGGATTTGATGAATTCAAATGGCTCTTAACAGAATTATTTTGTGATGATATAAGCAATCAGTCTTTAGAAGCAAATAAGATATTGCAGTCAATGATATTGAAAAATTTAGCCAAATTTGATGGTTATAATTGTGTATTTGAATCATACATGGTGGCTGCAAATAAGATGCATGATCTAACTACAAAGCAGTATTATTTAAATTCTTTACCTTGTGGTTTAGGGTCATGGGCACAAGACTATATCATCAAAAAATAGCATTCACAGCTTGATGACATCAGCTTTCCTAGCCTTAGAAGATTAATCAGATATAAGTTGTAAAAGCAATGTTTGTTAGGAGCATTGCAGACAAACAAAGATGAATACAACTATACTTGTAATTTAAAGGAATTCTGCAATCTTCCTCCTATCAACCAGTTAAAAGACTTCCAACAACTAAGGGAATTCAAACAGAAAAGTTGTGGTTCTAATTGCAGATGCAGTAAATGTTCCAGGCACAAAAGAAACTACCATGAAGGGGAATATACATTCAGAAGAAGCAAGCATGGAAGAAATAAGAAAAGGTACTATAGACCAGTCCCCTATCAGAAAAGAAAAGGTAATAACCTTCCTTGGTTATTAAAGAAGAAGCATAATCAGAATAAACAGGTCAAATGTTTTATTTGTAACGGACCTCATTATGCAACTAACTGTCCCAAGAAATTGAATCCTGGTACTAAGATTTATGCAGTGTTTGAAGAAAATAATCCAGGATGGGAAGTTGTACAGTTTACTGATCAACTAACAGATTTATATGAATTGGTTAGCCTAGTTCCAGATTCAAATTTTATGTTGAAACATAAAATCCGAAAGTCTTATTCTTCAGATAATTCTAGTACAGATGAGTCAGATGATGAAGATTTTTTGGTTACCTTATTAAAGGATACACTCTCAAACATAAACACACAGATCCAAATAGAAAAGTCTAAGGATCCATACAAATTGGCTGGAACTAGAGATGAAAGGAAAAAAGCTGTTCATATCCATCTTTCTCGCATGAAAAGTCTAGAGAAAGAAAAGCAAAATGTTGAGCAACAGCTCAAACGGCAGAAGAAACCCTCTAAGCACAAGCCTTCTTCTCCTAACCATGGATACAAAATTCCACCATGGCAACGCAAAATAGATCTTCCGTCTTCTTCCAGACATCATAGATCTCCTTCACCTGATCCTGATATTATTGGGATATTTAAAAAGTTTGATCTTTTACTTAATGATGTTGCAGATCTCAAACGTATGGCAAAATCTCAACAAAAAGCCATCATAAATCTTTCTGCGGAGGTAGGAGAAATCAAAGACATTCTCTTCAAAGCTGAAAAAGGTGACACTTCTGAACAACACAGTGACAGTATCACTCTAAGCAGAGATAAGAATTGTTCTCTATTGCTCGCTAACAATGGAAATTATATCAGGATAAATTTTTGTTTCCCTGGATATAAGAAAATACCATTAGATGCTTTTGTGGATACAGGATCTTCTAGATCTCTTGCAAAAACTAATGCTATTCCTGCAAAATTCTGGAAAGAAAAGCAAGATCTTCCGCAAAGTTATGCTATCTTCCGCAAAGTTATGCTATTAATGGGCAGAAAATCCATATGGGCAGGTATGCACAAGATGTTCATATTGAAATTATGGGTAAAATTTTCATTACAGATTTTATTGAATACAATGATTTGGAGGATGATGTTCTTTTAGGTTTTTTATTCTTTACCAAATATGAGCCTTTCCAGTTTTGGAAACATAAGATTTCTTTAAAACATGAAGATGGTCAGATAGAGATTCCTACCCTCAAGATAGTGAATCATAAGTTTGATCAGCAAAAGAAAAGAAAAAGGCAAGAATCCAGTAAAGAAGCCATAGAAAAACCTCTAGAAGAGATCGCAAAAAGATTTGAAAATGATTGTTGTAGTCTAAACCCATTGCAATTCTGGTCACAGGAACATGAAGAATGTGAAATACAGATTAGGCCAGAATGTAAATCAGTGATCCCCTATGAACCAGCATACCAAATGAGTCCCTCAGAAACACAAGAAATTTATGAACAATTACAGGAATTGTTAGATGGGAATTTTATAAGAGAAAGAAAAAGTCCATTCTCATGCCCAGCATTCCTAGTAAACAAAAGAGCAGAGCAATTAAGAGGCAAGAAAAGATTATGTATAAATTACAGGCCATTGAATGAGATAATTCTTCCATTTAATTATCCATTTCCTTTCAGCAATGATCTGATCCGTAGAGCTGCAAATAAAAAGATTTTTTCAAAATTTGATTGCAAATCAGGATTTTGGCAGGTAAAAGTCAGAGAATCTGACAGATACAAAACAACATTTTCAGTCCCTCAAGGATTATATGAGTGGAATGTCATGCCCTTTGGTCTAAGTACTGCACCAGCATATTTCCAGAGAAGAATGGACCAGGCTCTCAGACATCTAAAAGAATTTTGTGCTGTGTATATTGATGATATTCTTATCTTTTCAGATTCTATTTCTGACCACTTGCAACATCTTAATAAGTTATATGAATCCATTAGGAAACATGGTATTTGTTTAACTGCTCAAAAAATGGTAATTGGGCAAAATCAAATAGATTTCCTTGGATTACATATGCAGAATGGAAAAGTAATGTTACAACCTCATATCCTTGTCAGAATACAGGAATTTCCAGATATCTTAATGCCAGAAAGTTTTGAACTTGAACAACAGGTTGTAGAGATTCTTAGAGAACCATATTGTAAATCTGGATTTAGCTTATTCCTTAAAGCCAGTATCTTTGTTATTCTTGTTATAGTGGTTGTAATTTTTATCCTAAAGATAGCCTTGCCTCATTGAGTTGGTTAACCCCCAGTGTAAGTCTATTGGAGCTAATACTTTTGAATTGGAGCTATCGTGAGTAGCTGTGGACCCGCAGTAAGGCCGTAAATCCCGCTTTAATCCGAAGGACAGGCGTCAAGGGTGTGCTGTAAGTCGGAAATTGTAGCAGCGAAAGGATTGAAGCTTCCAAGTAAGTTTATTCCTCCATTATGGCGAGTCAGCGCTCAATGAATAAGTGGAACAATTCAAGAAATTCCTATAAATCTTTGAATCTGTTTCTTGTCTATAATCAGATAATCTTGATGTTTCTGATACCAATTTGCGGAATAACATCAGACTGTTACTGGAATTTAAAATGATAGATACCAAATCCAATTACATAGATAACACATAGGAGGATAAAAAGAAATAAACAAATCTTGCATTCAAAACTTGTTCCACTATGAAAACTCATTACAATATAATCAGATTTTGATCATCCAGATCGCACTAGGCGCAGGAGAGAGCATAAGTCTGATAACCTAGACTCTTCTAAAACTTTTCTCAAAGCTCTAACTCGGTGTGTCGAAGTAGGCGTCTTGGAGGTCCTCTTATAGGAAGAGACTGATTCCATCCAAGCAAAACTTTAACCTCTTCTTTACAAAATTTTGAGATCCATCTATAGAAGAGTGACACGTAAAAGCATCTTATCCGTAGCAACACTGAAAAAGGTAAATGCATGAACATGGATAAGAACCAACCGACAAGGTTCCTGTAGCCATTATAAAAGGCGTAAACAAGGAATCATCAACAACCGTGATTATGACTCATGTCACGTACATGATGACTTTACACCCAAAAGTCACTATGGGTTCTGCTTTTTTGTGGATAGGTAGCATCCTATCTGTCACATCTTAACGTGGGTGACATCACGGCATACACAAGCCCATATGCTAGCTCAAAAGGGGATAGGATCTAAAAGATCATCCGGTAGTTCAGAATAGGTTCTTTCCCAATCTTCTTCTGTGGTGTTAAAAGTATGATCAATCTGGACTAGATAGTTGTTTGAATAGGCGATATCACTTTCTACTCTTACAGCAAGTAGAGCTGGTCTGAGATTGATCTCCATCTGTTTGAGACATACTTTAGATTTCCAATCTGCACAAAGAGGATAATATTCTATTCTTGGAAAAATATATCCAGTGTTAGGATAAGCTTGAAGATAACCAGAAAGACAATCACAAATTAAACCATATAATCCAGGATATAAAAGATTAAAGAATTCTTCCATGTCCTAATTAAACCGTGCTCCGACTAAATCAGCATAATCTTCAAAGGTGTCCTAGTGTATTGAAATTCGAGTTATAAACCCAAATTTTATAATTTTTAGAAGATTCATCTTGCTATGTTTTGACCAGTTCATCCCAAAAAGATCTCTGAATCGGATGTGGATTGTTCTTCTGCCACACCAAACTTTGACTGGCGCATTATTCATTCCAATGTCTTTCTTGAATTGTTCCTCTTCATCTTCATCAAGTAACAGATGGTTATGTTGATAAAAAATCTTTTCATAAATTTCTTGAAGCCACTTATTCAAAAAATAAGTTTCTAACAGAGTAGAAATTATTTCTTTTGGAAGTAAAGGAAGAATTTGAACATTGCCCCCACCGAAATCTGCAATATACATGGTTGCATTGTCAGGCCTGATAAATTGACAATTATCAATATCATATTCTAAATCTGTATAGATTGAGCAGGCCATTTCTCTTGTGAGAGAATCTGCAAGTGGATTCTGGTTACCTTTAACCCATTCTATATTAAAGTCATAACCTTGAAATTCAAAGTACCATCTTGCGATTCTGCCTTGAGCCATGTCTTCATCTGGTTTATTTTTGAGCAGATTTCTCATTGCTTGGCTGTCTGTGCGGACTGTAAAATGTACTGGTTTAAGAAAAATCTTAAACTTTTTTATTCCATATTTTACTGCTAAAATCTCTTTTTCATAGATGTGGTATCTGGTTTGGCAGTCTGTAAAGGTTCCTGATCTGTAACCACATACTTGTTGTTTTCCATCTGTTTCCTGCATCAAAACTGCAGACCAAGTTCTGTCAGAAGCATCAGTATACAAAAATAGAGGATCATTGTCAACTGGATTTTGAAGTGCTGGAAGATGTTGACATTTTTCTTTAATTCTTTGCACTGCTTCTGAAGCTGCCTCAGACCATTGTTCAGTGTTATCCTTTAAATGATGCTGGATAATTCTCCTTTCTTCAGCTAATCCTTTATAGAAAGGGGATAAATAATTGAGACAACCTAAAAATCTTTGAATCTGTTTCTTGTCTATTAAGATATCTGGAAATTCTTGTATTCTGACAAGGATATGAGGTTGTAACATTACTTTCCCATTCTGCATATGTAATCCAAGGAAATCTATTTGATTTTGCCCAATTACCATTTTCCGAGCAGTTAAACAAATACCATGTTTCCTAATGGATTCATATAACTTATTAAGATGCTGCAAGTGGTCAGAAATAGAATCTGAAAAGATAAGAATATCATCAATATACACAGCACAAAATTCTTTTAGATGTCTGAGAGCCTGGTCCATTCTTCTCTGGAAATATGCTGGTGCAGTACTTAGACCAAAGGGCATGACATTCCACTCATATAATCCTTGAGGGACTGAAAATGTTGTTTTGTATCTGTCAGATTCTCTGACTTTTACCTGCCAAAATCCTGATTTGCAATCAAATTTTGAAAAGATCTTTTTATTTGCAGCTCTACGGATCAGATCATTGCTGAAAGGAAATGGATAATTAAATGGAAGAATTATCTCATTCAATGGGCTGTAATTTATACATAATCTTTTCTTGCCTCTTAATTGCTCTTCTCTTTTGTTTACTAAGAATGCTGGGCATGAGAATGGACTTTTGCTTTCTCTTATAAAATTCCCATCTAACAATTCCTGTAATTGTTCATAAATTTCTTGTGTTTCTGAGGGACTCATTTGGTATGCTGGTTCATAGGGGATCACTGATTTACATTCTGGCCTAATCTGTATTTCACATTCTTCATGTTCCTGTTACCAGAATTGCAATGGGTTTAGACTACAACAATCATTTTCAAATCTTTTTGCGATCTCTTCTAGAGGTTTTTCTATGGCTTCTTTACTGGATTCTTGCCTTTTTCTTTTCTTTTGCTGATCAAACTTATGATTCACTATCTTGAGGGTAGGAATCTCTATCTGACCATCTTCATGTTTTAAAGAAATCTTATGTTTCCAAAACTGTAAAGGCTCATATTTGGTAAAGAATAAAAAACCTAGAAGAACATCATCCTCCAAATCGTTGTATACAATAAAATCTGTGATGAAAGTTTTACCCATAATTTCTATGTGTACATCTTGTGCATACCTGCCCATATGGATTTTCTGCCCATTAATAGCATAACTTTGCGGAAGATCTTGCTTTTCTTTCCAGAATTTTGCAGGAATAGCATTAGTTTTTGCAAGAGATCTAGAAGATCCTGTATCCACAAAAGCATCTAATGGTATTTTCTTATATCCAGGGAAACAAAAATTTATCCTGATATAATTTCCATTGTTAGCGAGCAATAGAGAACAATTCTTATCTCTGCTTAGAGTGATACTGTCACTGTGTTGTTCAGAAGTGTCACCTTTTTCAGCTTTGAAGAGAATGTCTTTGATTTCTCCTACCTCCGCAGAAAGATTTATGATGGCTTTTTGTTGAGATTTTGCCATACGTTTGAGATCTGCAACATCATTAAGTAAAAGATCAAACTTTTTAAATATCCCAATAATATCAGGATCAGGTGAAGGAGATCTATGATGTCTGGAAGAAGACGGAAGATCTATTTTGCGTTGCCATGGTGGAATTTTGTATCCATGGTTAGGAGAAGAAGGCTTGTGCTTAGAGGGTTTCTTCTGCCGTTTGAGCTGTTGCTCAACATTTTGCTTTTCTTTCTCTAGAATTTTCATGCGAGAAAGATGGATATGAACAGCTTTTTTCCTTTCATCTCTAGTTCCAGCCAATTTGTATGGATCCTTAGACTTTTCTATTTGGATCTGTGTGTTTATGTTTGAGAGTGTATCCTTTAATAAGGTAACCAAAAAATCTTCATCATCTGACTCATCTGTACTAGAATTATCTGAAGAATAAGACTTTCGGCTTTTATGTTTCAACATAAAATTTGAATCTGGAACTAGGCTAACCAATTCATATAAATCTGTTAGTTGATCAGTAAACTGTACAACTTCCCATCCTGGATTATTTTCTTCAAACACTGCATAAATCTTAGTACCAAGATTCAATTTCTTGGGACAGTTAGTTGCATAATGAGGTCCGTTACAAATAAAACATTTGACCTGTTTATTCTGATTATGCTTCTTCTTTAATAACCAAGGAGGGTTATTACCTTTTCTTTTCTGATAGGGGACTGGTCTATAGTACCTTTTCTTATTTCTACCATGCTTGCTTCTTCTGAATGTATATTCCCCTTCATGGTAGTTTCTTTTGTGCCTGGAACATTTACTGCATCTGCAATTAGAACCACAACTTTTCTTTTTGAATTCCCTTAGCTGTTGGAAGTCTTTTAACTGGTTGATAGGAGGAAGATTGCAGAATTCCTTTAAATTACAAGTATAGTTGTATTCATCTTTGTTTGTCTGCAATACTCCTAACAAACATTATTTTTCCAACTTATATCTGATTAATCTTCTAAGGCTAGGAAAGCTGATGTCATCAAGCTGTGAATGCTCTTTTTTGATGATATAGTCTTGTGCCCATGATCCTAAACCACAAGGTAAAGAATTTAAATAATACTGCTTTGTAGTTAGATCATGCATCTTATTTGCAGCCACCATGTATGATTCAAATACACAATTATAACCATCAAATTTGGCTAAATTTTTCAATTTCATTGACTGCAATATCTTATTTGCTTCTAAAGACTGATTGCTTATATCATCACAAAATAATTTTGTTAAGAGCCATTTGAATTCATCAAATCCTGCTTGAAATATATCATCTTTTCCTAGGTTCCTTAGATCAACCAAAACTGGATCTGAAGGCAATGCGGGAATATTTTTTGGCATTGGTCCTATGTCTGGTAAATTGTTCCACCAGTTCCTTAATTTTCCAGTCATTAATCTGACTGCATATAAAACCTTACCAGGTTCTGTCCAGGTACCTCCTCTCTCAAAAAGATTTTCTAATGTATCTGCCCAAGTGCAAAGAGCTTCATAAGGATTGACCAATTTGTCAATATTGAGGATGTATCCTCCTGATGCGTAAGGACGCATTTGCTCAGGACGAAGATTTTCACTAAGAGGCTCCTGCATTTCAATGTCCATGGTGAGTTTTTTGAGATTTTCCCATGGTTCTTGCTGTTGTAGGCCAGATATATCGAAAGAGGTCAATTGTAAAGAATCATCCTCAAAATTAGTATTTACAGAGGATAAAGAATTATCAGTAGAAGTTAAACTTTCTTGATCAGAGAGTAAATCATCTGAATCTTTATTAGCACAACCAGGTTCATCCATATAGACAGGTTCTTCCTGTTCAATTTCAACTCCAACTTCTTCTAACCAATCTTGTAATGGTTCTTCTTTAGTATCTTCTATTATAGGAAGGCACTTATCCTTTCCTACTGATGTGTGCTCTTTAAGATTAGGACGGATATGGAGAGCTTTCTTTTTTGAAGAAGTAGAGGATGAAGGTTGAGAATGTACTTTCCGTTGGATATGGACCTTTTGTGGAGCAACTGCTATTTTCTGTTTGGATCCAGAACTATCACTGGAGCTACTATCTTTACCAGTCTGAGTGACCCTAATCTTTTTAGTGTACATCCTAATTTTTTCCAATTTTTTGGAAACATTTGACAACATGATTTTTTGTTCATCAGCATCATCCTTTCTGGATGTTTCATTGTTTTGCTGATTACTATAGATATGTGTCAAATAGCTATCTTGATGTTCTTGAACAGAGATAACCTTTTTTACGCTGGTATGTACTTGGGTCATATCATAATTAACACTGGCAATATCATTGGATAAGGCACCACAAAAATGTTCTATATTTTTTACAACAGAAAATTGCTTCTGTTGGTCATCAGATACCAATTTGCGGAATAACATCAGATTGTTACTGGAATTTAAAATGATAGATACCAAATCCAATTACACAGATAGCACATAGGAGGATAAAAAGAAATAAACAAATCTTGCATTCAAAACTTGTTCCACTATGAAAACTCATTACAATATAATCAGATTCTGATCATCCAGATCGCACTAGGCGCAGGAGAGAGCATAAGTCTGATAACCTAGACTCTTCTAAAACTTTTCTCAAAGCTCTAACTCGGTGTGTCGAAGTAGGCGTCTTGGAGGTCCTCTTATAGGAAGAGACTGATTCCATCCAAGAAAAACTTTAACCTCTTCTTTACAAAATTTTGAGATCCATCTATAGAAGAGTGACACGTAAAAGCATCTTATCCGTAGCAACACCGAAAATGGTAAATGCATGAACATGGATAAGAACCAACCGACAAGGTTCCTATAGCCATTATAAAAGGCGTAAACAAGGAATCATCAACAACCGTGATTATGACTCATGTCACGTACATGATGACTTTACACCCAAAAGTCATTATGGGTTCTGCTTTTTTGTGGATAGGTACCATCCTATCTGTCACATCTTAACGTGGGTGACATCACGGCATACACAAGCCCTTTTGGAAGTAAAGGAAGAATTTGAACATTGCCCCCACCGAAATCTGCAATATACATGGTTGCATTGTCAGGCCTGATAAATTGACAATTATCAATATCATATTCTAAATCTGTGTAGATTGAGCAGGCCATTTCTCTTGTGAGAGAATCTGCAAGTGGATTCTGGTTACCTTTAACCCATTCTATATTAAAGTCATAACCTTGAAATTCAAAGTACCATCTTGCGATTCTGCCTTGAGCCATGTCTTCATCTGGTTTATTTTTGAGCAGATTTCTCATTGCTTGGCTGTCTGTGCGGACTGTAAAATGTACTGGTTTAAGAAAAATCTTAAACTTTTTTATTCCATATTTTACTGCTAAAATTTCTTTTTCATAGATGTGGTATCTGGTTTGGCAGTCTGTAAAGGTTCCTGATCTGTAACCACATACTTGTTGTTTTCCATCTGTTTCCTGCATCAAAACTGCAGACCAAGTTCTGTCAGAAGCATCAGTATACAAAAATAGAGGATCATTGTCAACTGGATTTTGAAGTGCTGGAAGATGTTGACATTTTTCTTTAATTCTTTGCACTGCTTCTGAAGCTGCCTCAGACCATTGTTCAGTGTTATCCTTTAAATGATGCTGGATAATTCTCCGTCTTCAGCTAATCCTTTATAGAAAGGGGATAAATAATTGAGACAACCTAAAAATCTTTGAATCTATTTCTTGTCTATTAAGATATCTGGAAATTCCTGTATTCTGACAAGGATATGAGGTTGTAACATTACTTTCCCATTCTGCATATGTAATCCAAGGAAATCTATTTGATTTTGCCCAATTACCATTTTCCGAGCAGTTAAACAAATACCATGTTTCCTAATGGATTCATATAACTTATTAAGATGCTGCAAGTGGTCAGAAATAGAATCTGAAAAGATAAGAATATCATCAATATACACAGCACAAAATTCTTTTAGATGTCTGAGAGCCTGGTCCATTCTTCTCTGGAAATATGCTGGTGCAGTACTTAGACCAAAGGGCATGACATTCCACTCATATAATCCTTGAGGGACTGAAAATGAGTTTTGTATCTGTCAGATTCTCTGACTTTTACCTGCCAAAATCCTGATTTGCAATCAAATTTTGAATTTTTTTTTTTTTTGCAGCTCTACGGATCAGATCATTGCTGAAAGGAAATGGATAATTAAATGGAAGAATTATCTCATTCAATGGTCTGTAATTTATACATAATCTTTTCTTGCCTCTTAATTGCTCTGCTCTTTTGTTTACTAAGAATGTTGGGCATGAGAATGGACTTTTGCTTTCTCTTATAAAATTCCCATCTAACAATTCCTGTAATTGTTCAGAAGTGTCACCTTTTTCAGCTTTGAAGAGAATGTCTTTGATTTCTCCTACCTCCGCAGAAAGATTTCTGATGGCTTTTTGTTGAGATTTTGCCATACGTTTGAGATCTGCAACATCATTAAGTAAAAGATCAAACTTTTTAAATATCCCAATAATATCAGGATCAGGTGAAGGAGATCTATGATGTCTGGAAGAAGACGGAAGATCTACTTTGCGTTGCCATGGTGGAATTTTGTATCCATGGTTAGGAGAAGAAGGCTTGTGCTTAGAGGGTTTCTTCTCCCATTTGAGCTGTTGCTCAACATTTTGCTTTTCTTTCTCTAGACTTTTCATGCGAGAAAGATGGATATGAACAGCTTTTTTCCTTTCATCTCTAGTTCCAGCCAATTTGTATAGATCCTTAGACTTTTCTATTTGGATCTGTGTGTTTATGTTTGAGAGTGTATCCTTTAATAAGGTAACCAAAAAATCTTCATCATCTGACTCATCTGTACTAGAATTATCTGAAGAATAAGACTTTTGGCTTTTATGTTTCAACATAAAATTTGAATCTGGAACTAGGCTAACCAATTCATATAAATCTGTTAATTGATCAGTAAACTGTACAACTTCCCATCCTGGATTATTTTCTTCAAACACTGCATAAATCTTAGTACCAAGATTCAATTTCTTGGGACAGTTAGTTGCATAATGAGGTCCGTTACAAATAAAACATTTGACCTGTTTATTCTGATTATGCTTCTTCTTTAATAACCAAGGAGGGTTATTACCTTTTCTTTTCTGATAGGGGACTGGTCTATAGTACCTTTTCTTATTTCTACCATGCTTGCTTCTTCTGAATGTATATTCCCCTTCATGGTAGTTTCTTTTATGCCTGGAACATTTACTGCATCTGCAATTAGAACCACAACTTTTCTTTTTGAATTCCCTTAGCTGTTGGAAGTCTTTTAACTGGTTGATAGGAGGAAGATTGCAGAATTCCTTTAAATTACAAGTATAATTGTATTCATCTTTGTTTGTCTGCAATGCTCCTAACAAACATTGTTTTCCAACTTATATCTGATTAATCTTCTAAGGCTAGGAAAGCTGATGTCATCAAGCTGTGAATGCTCTTTTTTGATGATATAGTCTTGTGCCCATGATCCTAAACCACAAGGTAAAGAATTTAAATAATACTGCTTTGTAGTTAGATCATGCATCTTATTTGCAGCCACCATGTATGATTCAAATACACAATTATAACCATCAAATTTGGCTAAATTTTTCAATTTCATTGACTGCAATATCTTATTTGCTTCTAAAGACTGATTGCTTATATCATTACAAAATAATTCTGTTAAGAGCCATTTGAATTCATCAAATCCTGCTTGAAATATATCATCTTTTCCTAGGTTCCTTAGATCAACCAAAACTGGATCTGTAGGTAATGCGGGAATATTTTTTGGCATTGGTCCTATGTCTGGTAAATTGTTCCACCAATTCCTTAATTTTCCAGTCATTAATCTGACTGCATATAAAACCTTACCAGGTTTATGTACTTGGGTCATATCATAATTAACACTGGCAATATCATTGGATAAGGCACCACAAAAATGTTCTATATTTTTTACAACAGAAAATTGCTTCTGCTGGTCATCAGAAAGAATGTTAATCTTATTCTGACAGTCAATAGAATTATCTACAGAATATCTTACATCAACTGCTATGTCATCAATATTTTCTTGAGCAGAAGTTAACCATTGTCCAACCCAGTTTCTTTGAGCTTCTGAATTCTTCTGCGGTTTTCCCAAATCAGTATGGACTTTGGATGCATACTTTCCCCATTGGCTTTTTTCAGGATTTATTACTGTGAATCTTTCTCCACTTGGCCATCTGCCTGTTTCTAGACTCACTATTTCTTGTTCCTGATTATTTATTTCCATCTTGTATTTATGTTTCCTTTCGGATCCTGCTCTAGGAAGTTTAGATTTAGGAATACGATCCTTCATCATACACCCCTTTTCACCCATCTTTGTGAGCTTAATCCCTTTTCCTTTTTTATCTGGCTGAGGTTCATCTTTTGTTTTCAAAGCTAGCCTTTGACTGACTTGCCTGGCTAATCTGTCTATAACCTCAGGATTTTCTAAGGAAATTTCAGATGGTAGTTTTCTATAAACAGGAAGCTGAGATTGTCCGATGGATTCTTCAAGATTGTAGTCAATAAATGGTTTATTTGAAGATGTTGGGAAATTATGTGACATAGAGTAATTTCTAGACAATGATCTAGAAAGTCGAGGTTTTTGATAAGAGGTTTCTGCTTCAGGCTGGATGAATAAAGATTGTTCAGGTAAGGCTTGTAGATCTATACTTGCTAGTCTTCTACTTTGGATTTTGGGTCTAGGAGACAGAAAACTAGTTGAGGGTACTGGTAGCTTTTGGAAGCTAGGTTGGGTTTTATGGATCATTTGTTCTATGATTGGGAACCCAATTTCAAAACCAGTTGCATCTATGTGCCTACCATATTCATCGACATTTTTATTCGCCTCTGTATAACTTACCCCGGCAGGAAAATTTGAAGGAGGGAAAATAGTATTTAACAACCTATATACACAACGACCACCAACAGTCGCATAGACGGACTCAGGCTGTAAAACAACTCCTTTAACTTGCAAAAGCAAGCAGAAAGCGGACTGTACATATTTGTCATCTAAATTGATGGTGAAATTTGGACGGACTGACATGAGTGCATCACCACCCTTTTTTTGTTCTTCATCAGAGGATTTAATAAGTCTCCCTCTAAACTGAGAGATTACTGCTTGATCCCAAATTCTACACCGAGTATCTATGAGTGTAGCAAAATATTCAGCTCCTATATCAAAGTTAAAATGAGGATGCAGAATTATATCAACTAATGAGAAATGCACATGGAAGAAACCTTTCTCTTTCCATCTCTTAATATCTTCTGGTAATAAAAATGGTAGATATACTGGACATATTCCAATTCCAGAAACTTGAAGATTTATTTCAGATTGTCTAACAGAATGCATAACCTTAGCCTTAATGCCTTTTTCAGGATATAGATCAGAGATTTTTACATCTGGAAACTTAAAATTACCCTTATCATCTGTTAACTCATCCTTATCTTGGAAGTAATTATGTATCACACTAGAAAGAGAGTTACTTACATTCAAGAAAGACATTTAATAAGGTAACCAGTTCCTTAATTTTCCAGTCATTGATCTGACTTTTACTGGAATTTAAAATGATAGATACCAAATCCAATTACACAGATAGCACATAGGAGGATAAAAAGAAATAAACAAATCTTGCATTCAAAACTTGTTCCACTATGAAAACTCATTACAATATAATCAGATTCTGATCATCCAGATCGCACTAGGCGCAGGAGAGAGCATAAGTCTGATAACCTAGACTCTTCTAAAAATTTTCTCAAAGCTCTAACTCGGTGTGTCGAAGTAGGCGTCTTGGAGGTCCTCTTATAGGAAGAGACTGATTCCATCCAAGCAAAACTTTAACCTCTTCTTTACAAAATTTTGAGATCCATCTATAGAAGAGTGACACGTAAAAGCATCTTATCCGTAGCAACACCGAAAAAGGTAAATGCATGAACATGGATAAGAACCAACCGACAAGGTTCCTATAGCCATTATAAAAGGCGTAAACAAGGAATCATCAACAACCGTGATTATGACTCATGTCACGTACATGATGACTTTACACCCAAAAGTCACTATGGGTTCTGCTTTTTTGTGGATAGGTAGCATCCTATCTGTCACATCTTAACGTGGGTGACATCACGGCATACACAAGCCCATATGCTAGCTCAAAAGGGGATAGGATCTAAAAGATCATCTGGTAGTTCAGAATAGGTTCTTTCCCAATCTTCTTCTGTGGCGTTAAAAGTATGATCAATCTGGACTAGATAGTTGTTTGAATAGGTGATATCACTTTCTACTCTTACAGCAAGTAGAGCTGGTCTGAGATTGATCTCCATCTGTTTGAGACATACTTTAGATTTCCAATCTGCACAAAGAGGATAATATTCTATTCTTGGAAAAATATATCCAGTGTTAGGATAAGCTTGAAGATAACCAGAAAGACAATCACAAATTAAACCATATAATCCAGGATATAAAAGATTAAAGAATTCTTCCATGTCCCGATTAAACCGTGCTCCGACTAAATCAGCATAATCTTCAAAGGTGTCCTGGTGTATTGAAATTCGAGTTATAAACCCAAATTTTATAAGTTTTAGAAGATTCATCTTGCTATGTTTTGACCAGTTCATCCCAAAAAGATCTCTGAATCGGATGTGGATTGTTCTTCTGCCACACCAAACTTTGACTGGCGCATTATTCATTCCAATGTTTTTCTTGAATTGTTCCTCTTCATCTTCATCAAGTAACAGATGGTTATGTTGATAAAAAATCTTTTCATAAATTTCTTGAAGCCACTTATTCAAAAAATAAGTTTCTAACAGAGTAGAAATTATTTCTTTTGGAAGTAAAGGAAGAATTTGAACATTGCCCCCACCGAAATCTGCAATATACATGGTTGCATTGTCAGGCCTGATAAATTGACAATTATCAATATCATATTCTAAATCTGTATAGATTGAGCAGGCCATTTCTCTTGTGAGAGAATCTGCAAGTGGATTCTGGTTACCTTTAACCCATTCTATATTAAAGTCATAACCTTGAAATTCAAAGTACCATCTTGCGATTCTGCCTTGAGCCATGTCTTCATCTGGTTTATTTTTGAGCAGATTTCTCATTGCTTGGCAGTCTGTGCGGACTGTAAAATGTACTGGTTTAAGAAAAATCTTAAACTTTTTTATTCCATATTTTACTGCTAAAATCTCTTTTTCATAGATGTGGTATCTGGTTTGGCAGTCTGTAAAGGTTCCTGATCTGTAACCACATACTTGTTGTTTTCCATCTGTTTCCTGCATCAAAACTGCAGACCAAGTTCTGTCAGAAGCATCAGTATACAAGAATAGAGGATCATTGTCAACTGGATTTTGAAGTGCTGGAAGATGTTGACATTTTTCTTTAATTCTTTGCACTGCTTCTGAAGCTGCCTCAGACCATTGTTCAGTGTTATCCTTTAAATGATGCTGGATAATTCTCTTGTCTTCAGCTAATCCTTTATAGAAAGGGGATAAATAATTGAGACAACCTAAAAATCTTTGAATCTGTTTCTTGTCTATTAAGATATCTGGAAATTCCTGTATTCTGACAAGGATATGAGGTTGTAACATTACTTTCCCATTCTGCATATGTAATCCAAGGAAATCTATTTGATTTTTCCCAATTACCATTTTTCGAGCAGTTAAACAAATACCATGTTTCCTAATGGATTCATATAACTTATTAAGATGCTGCAAGTGGTCAGAAATAGAATCTGAAAAGATAAGAATATCATCAATATACACAGCACAAAATTCTTTTAGATGTCTGAGATCCTGGTCCATTCTTCTCTGGAAATATGCTGGTGCAGTACTTAGACCAAAGGGCATGACATTCCACTCATATAATCCTTGAGGGACTGAAAATGCAGTTTTGTATTTGTCAGATTCTCTGACTTTTACCTGCCAAAATCCTGATTTGCAATCAAATTTTGAAAAAATCTTTTTATTTGCAGCTCTACGGATCAGATCATTGCTGAAAGGAAATGGATAATTAAATGGAAGAATTATCTCATTCAATGGTCTGTAATTTATACATAATCTTTTATTGCCTCTTAATTGCTCTGCTCTTTTGTTTACTAAGAATGCTGGGCATGAGAATGGACTTTTGCTTTCTCTTACCTCCGCAGAAAGATTTCTGATGGCTTTTTGTTGAGATTTTGCCATACGTTTGAGATCTGCAACATCATTAAGTAAAAGATCAAACTTTTTAAATATCCCAATAATATCAGGATCAGGTGAAGGAGATCTATGATGTCTGGAAGAAGACGAAAGATCTACTTTGCGTTGCCATGGTGGAATTTTGTATCCATGGTTAGGAGAAGAAGGCTTGTGCTTAGAGGGTTTCTTCTCCCGTTTGAGCTGTTGCTCAACATTTTGCTTTTCTTTCTCTAGACTTTTCATGCGAGAAAGATGGATATGAACAGCTTTTTTCCTTTCATCTCTAGTTCCAGCCAATTTGTATGGCTCCTGAGACTTTTCTATTTGGATCTGTGTGTTTATGTTTGAGAGTGTATCCTTTAATAAGGTAACCAAAAAATCTTCATCATCTGACTCATCTGTACTAGAATTATCTGAAGAATAAGACTTTCGGCTTTTATGTTTCAACATAAAATTTGAATCTGGAACTAGGCTAACCAATTCATATAAATCTGTTAATTGATCAGTAAACTGTACAACTTCCCATCCTGGATTATTTTCTTCAAACACTGCATAAATCTTAGTACCAGGATTCAATTTCTTGGGATAGTTATTTGCATAATGAGGTCCGTTACAAATAAAACATTTGACCTGTTTATTCTGATTATGCTTCTTCTTTAATAACCAAGGAGGGTTATTACCTTTTCTTTTCTGATAGGGGACTGGTCTATAGTACCTTTTCTTATTTCTACCATGCTTGCTTCTTCTGAATGTATATTCCCCTTCATGGTAGTTTCTTTTATGCCTGGAACATTTACTGCATCTGCAATTAGAACCACAACTTTTCTTTTTGAATTCCCTTAGTTGTTGGAAGTCTTTTAACTGGTTGATAGGAGGAAGATTGCAGAATTCCTTTAAATTACAAGTATAATTGTATTCATCTTTGTTTGTCTGCAATGCTCCTAACAAACATTGTTTTTCCAACTTATATCTGATTAATGTTCTAAGGCTAGGAAACCTGATGTCATCAAGCTGTGAATGCTCTTTTTTGATGATATAGTCTTGTGCCCATGATCCTAAACCACAAGGTAAAGAATTTAAATAATACTGCTTTGTAGTTAGATCATGCATCTTATTTGCAGCCACCAAATCCTAATATTCAAATACACACCGAGTTAGAGCTTTGAGAAAAGTTTTAGAAGAGTCTAGGTTATCAGACTTATGCTCTCTCCTGCACCTAGTGCGATCTGGATGATCATAATCTGATTATATTGTAATGAGTTTTCATAGTGGAACAAGTTTTGAATGCAAGATTTGTTTATTTCTTTTTATCCTCCTATGTGCTATCTGTGTAATTGGATTTGGTATCTATCATTTTAAATTCCAGTAACAGTCTGATGTTATTCCACAAATTGGTATCAGAGCCTAATCAGAACCATATTTATAATGCCAGAAAGTTTTGAACTTGAACAACATGTTGTAGAGATTCTTAGAGAACCATATTGTAAATCTGGATTTAGCTTATTCCTTAAAGCCAATATCTTTGTTATTCTTGTTATAGTGGTTGTAATTTTTATCCTAAAGATAGCCTTGCCTCATTGAGTTGGTTAAACCCCAGTGTAAGTCTATTGGAGCTAATACTTCTGAATTGGAGCTATCGTGAGTAGCTGTGGACCCGCAGTAAGGCCGTAAATCCCGCTTTAAGCCGAAGGACAGGCGTCAAGGGTGTGCTGTAAGTCGGAAATTGTAGCAGCGAAAGGATTGAAGCTTCCAAGTAAGTTTATTCCTCCATTATGGCGAGTCAGCGCTCAATGAATGCAAGTAACTCTCTTTCTAGTGTGATACATAGTTACTTCCAAGATAAGGATGAGTTAATAGATGATAAGGGTAATTTTAAGTTTCCAGATGTAAAAATCTCTGATCTATATCCTGAAAAAGGCATTAAGGCTAAGGTTATGCATTCTGTTAGACAATCTGAAATAAATCTTCAAGTTTCTGGAATGGGAATATGTCCAGTATATCTACCATTTTTATTACCAGAAGATATTAAGAGATGGAAAGAGAAAGGTTTCTTCCATGTGCATTTCTCATTAGTTGATATAATTCTGCATCCTCATTTTAACTTTGATATAGGAGCTGAATATTTTGCTACACTCATAGATACTCGGTGTAGAATTTGGGATCAAGCAGTAATCTCTCAGTTTAGAGGGAGACTTATTAAATCCTCTGATGAAGAACAAAAAAAGGGTGATGATGCACTCATGTCAGTCCGTCCAAATTTCACCATCAATTTAGATGACAAATATGTACAGTCCGCTTTCTGCTTGCTTTTGCAAGTTAAAGGAGTTGTTTTACAGCCTGAGTCCGTCTATGCGACTGTAGGTGGTCGTTGTGTATATAGGTTGTTAAATACTATTTTCCCTCCTTCCAATTTTCCTGCCGGGGTAAGTTATACAGAGGCGAATAAAAATGTTGATGAATATGGTAAGCACATAGATGCAACTGGTTTTGAAATTGGGTTCCCAATCATAGAACAAATGATCCATAAAACCCAACCTAGCTTCCAAAAGCTACCAGTACCCTCAACTAGTTTTCTGTCTCCTAGACCCAAAATCCAAAGTAGAAGACTAGCAAGTATAGATCTACAAGCCTTACCTGAACAATCTTTATTCATCCAGCCTGAAGCAGAAACCTCTTATCAAAAACCTCGACTTTCTAGATCATTGTCTAGAAATTACTCTATGTCACATAATTTCCCAACATCTTCAAATAAACCATTTATTGACTACAATCCTGAAGAATCCATCGGACAATCTCATATTCCTGTTTATAAAAAACTACCATCTGAAATTTCCTTAGAAAATCCTGAGGTTATAGACAGATTAGCCAGGCAAGTCAGTCAAAGGCTAGCTTTGAAAACAAAAGATGAACCTCAGCCAGATAAAAAAGGAAAAGGGATTAAGCTCACAAAGATGGGTGAAAAGGGGTGTATGATGAAGGATCGTATTCCTAAATCTAAACTTCCTAGAGCAGGATCCGAAAGGAAACATAAATACAAGATGGAAATAAATAATCAGGAACAAGAAATAGTGAGTCTAGAAACAGGCAGATGGCCAAGTGGAGAAAGATTCACAGTAATAAATCCTGAAAAAAGGCAATGGGAAAGTATGCATCCAAAGTCCATACTGATTTGGGAAAACCGCAGAAGAATTCAGAAGCTCAAAGAAACTGGGTTGGACAATGGTTAACTTCTGCTCAAGAAAATATTGATGACATAGCAGTTGATGTAAGATATTCTGTAGATAATTCTATTGACTGTCAGAATAAGATTAACATTCTTTCTGATGACCAGCAGAAGCAATTTTCTGTTGTAAAAAATATAGAACATTTTTGTGGTGCCTTATCCAATGATATTGCCAGTGTTAATTATGATATGACCCAAGTACATACCAGTGTAAAAAAGGTTATCTCTGTTCAAGAACATCAAGATAGCTATTTGACACATATCTATAGTAATCAGCAAAACAATGAAACATCCAGAAAGGATGATGCTGATGAACAAAAAATCATGTTGTCAAATGTTTCCAAAAAATTGGAAAAAATCAGGATGTACACTAAAAAGATTAGGGTCACTCAGACTGGTAAAGATAGTAGCTCCAGTGATAGTTCTGGATCCAAACAGAAAACAGCAGTTGCTCCACAAAAGGTCCATATCCAACGGAAAGTACATTCTCAACCTTCATCCTCTACTTATTCAAAAAAGAAAGCTCTCCATATCCGTCCTAATCTTAAAGAGCACACATCAGTAGGAAAGGATAAGTTCCTTCCTATAATAGAAGATACTAAAGAAGAACCATTACAAGATTGGTTAGAAGAAGTTGGCGTTGAAATTGAACAGGCAGAACCTGTCTATATGGATGAACCTGGTTGTGCTAATAAAGATTCAGATGATTTACTCTCTGATCAAGAAAGTTTAACTTCTACTGATAATTCTTTATCCTCTGTAAATACTAATTTTGAGGATGATTCTTTACAATTGACCTCTTTCGATATATCTGGCCTACAACAGCAAGAACCATGGGAAAATCTCAAAAAACTCACCATGGACATTGAAATGCAGGAGCCTCTTAGTGAAAATCTCCGTCCTGAGCAAATGCGTCCTTACGCATCAGGAGGATACATCCTCAATATTGACAAATTGGTCAATCCTTATGAAGCTCTTTGCACTTGGGCAGATACATTAGAAAATCTTTTTGAGAGAGGAGGTACCTGGACAAAACCTGGTAAGGTTTTATATGCAGTCAGATTAATGACTGGAAAATTAAGGAACTGGTGGAACAATTTACCAGACATAGGACCAATGCCAAAAAATATTCCCGCATTACCTACAGATCCAGTTTTGGTTGATCTAAGGAACCTAGGGAAAGATGATATATTTCAAGCAGGATTTGATGAATTCAAATGGCTCTTAACATAATTATTTTGTGATGATATAAGCAATCAGTCTTTAGAAGCAAATAAGATATTGCAGTCAATGAAATTGAAAAATTTAGCCAAATTTGATGGTTATAATTGTGTATTTGAATCATACATGGTGGCTGCAAATAAGATGCATGATCTAACTACAAAGCAGTATTATTTAAATTCTTTACCTTGTGGTTTAGGATCATGGGCACAAGACTATATCATCAAAAAAGAGCATTCACAGCTTGATGACATCAGCTTTCCTAGCCTTAGAAGATTAATCAGATATAAGTTGGAAAAACAATGTTTGTTAGGAGCATTGCAGACAAACAAAGATGAATACAATTATACTTGTAATTTAAAGGAATTCTGCAATCTTCCTCCTATCAACCAGTTAAAAGACTTCCAACAACTAAGGGAATTCAAAAAGAAAAGTTGTGGTTCTAATTGCAGATGCAGTAAATGTTCCAGGCACAAAAGAAACTACCATGAAGGGGAATATACATTCAGAAGAAGCAAGCATTGTAGAAATAAGAAAAGGTACTATAGACCAGTCCCCTATCAAAAAAGAAAAGGTAATAACCCTCCTTGGTTATTAAAGAAGAAGCATAATCAGAATAAACAGGTCAAATGTTTTATTTGTAACGGACCTCATTATGCAACTAACTGTCCCAAGAAATTGAATCCTGGTACTAAGATTTATGCAGTGTTTGAAGAAAATAATCCAGGATGGGAAGTTGTACAGTTTACTGATCAATTAACAGATTTATATGAATTGGTTAGCCTAGTTCCAGATTCAAATTTTATGTTGAAACATAAAATCCGAAAGTCTTATTCTTCAGATAATTCTAGTACAGATGAGTCAGATGATGAAGATTTTTTGGTTACCTTATTAAAGGATACACTCTCAAACATAAACACACAGATCCAAATAGAAAAGTCTAAGGATCCATACAAATTGGCTGGAACTAGAGATGAAAGGAAAAAAGCTCTTCATATCCATCTTTCTCGCATGAAAAGTCTAGAGAAAGAAAAGCAAAATGTTGAGCAACAGCTCAAACGGGAAAAGAAACCCTCTAAGCACAAGCCTTCTTCTCCTAACCATGGATACAAAATTCCACCATGGCAACACAAAGTAGATCTTCCGTCTTCTTCCAGACATCATAGATCTCCTTCACCTGATCCTGATATTATTGGGATATTTAAAAAGTTTGATCTTTTACTTAATGATGTTGCAGATCTCAAACGTATGGAAAAATCTCAACAAAAAGCCATCAGAAATCTTTCTGCGGAGGTAGGAGAAATCAAAGACATTCTCTTCAAAGCTGAAAAAGGTGACACTTCTGAACAACACAGTGACAGTATCACTCTAAGCAGAGATAAGAATTTCTCTCTATTGCTCGCTAACAATGGAAATTATATTAGGATAAATTTTTGTTTCCCTGGATATAAGAAAATACCATTAGATGCTTTTGTGGATACAGGATCTTCTAGATCTCTTGCAAAAACTAATGCTATTCCTGCAAAATTCTGGAAATAAAAGCAAGATCTTCCGCAAAGTTATGCTATTAATGGGCAGAAAATCCATATGGGCAGGTATGCACAAGATGTACACATAGAAATTATGGGTAAAACTTTCATCACAGATTTTATAGAATACAACGATTTGGAGGATGATGTTCTTCTAGGTTTTTTATTCTTTACCAAATATGAGCCTTTACAGTTTTGGAAACATAAGATTTCTTTAAAACATGAAGATGGTCAGATAGAGATTCCTACCCTCAAGATAGTGAATCATAAGTTTGATCAGCAAAAGAAAAGAAAAAGGCAAGAATCCAGTAAAGAAGCCATAGAAAAACCTCTAGAAGAGATCGCAAAAAGATTTGAAAATGATTGTTGTAGTCTAAACCCATTGCAATTCTGGTAACAGGAACATGAAGAATGTGAAATACAGATTAGGCCAGAATGTAAATCAGTGATCCCCTATGAACCAGCATACCAAATGAGTCCCTCAGAAACACAAGAAATTTATGAACAATTACAGGAATTGTTAGATGGGAATTTTATAAGAGAAAGCAAAAGTCCATTCTCATGCCCAACATTCTTAGTAAACAAAAGAGCAGAGCAATTAAGAGGCAAGAAAAAATTATGTATAAATTACAGACCATTGAATGAGATAATTCTTCCATTTAATTATCCATTTCCTTTCAGCAATGATCTGATCCGTAGAGCTGCAAATAAAAAGATCTTTTCAAAATTTGATTGCAAATCAGGATTTTGGCAGGTAAAAGTCAGAGAATCTGACAGATACAAAACAACATTTTCAGTCCCTCAAGGATTATATGAGTGGAATGTCATGCCCTTTGGTCTAAGTACTGCACCAGCATATTTCCAGAGAAGAATGGACCAGGCTCTCAGACATCTAAAAGAATTTTGTGCTGTGTATATTGATGATATTCTTATCTTTTCAGATTCTATTTCTGACCACTTGCAGCATCTTAATAAGTTATATGAATCCATTAGGAAACATGGTATTTGTTTAACTGCTCGGAAAATGGTAATTGGGCAAAATCAAATAGATTTCCTTGGATTACATATGCAGAATGGGAAAGTAATGTTACAACCTCATATCCTTGTCAGAATACAGGAATTTCCAGATATCTTAATAGACAAGAAATAGATTCAAAGATTTTTAGGTTGTCTCAATTATTTATCCCCTTTCTATAAAGGATTAGCTGAAGACAGGAGAATTATCTAGCATCATTTAAAGGATAACACTGAACAATGGTCTGAGGCAGCTTCAGAAGCAGTGCAAAGAATTAAAGAAAAATGTCAACATCTTCCAGCACTTCAAAATCCAGTTGACAATGATCCTCTATTTTTGTATACTGATGCTTCTGACAGAACTTGGTCTGCAGTTTTGATGCAGGAAACAGATGGAAAACAACAAGTATGTGGTTACAGATCAGGAACCTTTACAGACTGCCAAACCAGATACCACATCTATGAAAAAGAGATTTTAGCAGTAAAATATGGAATAAAAAAGTTTAAGATTTTTCTTAAACCAGTACATTTTACAGTCCGCACAGACAACCAAGCAATGAGAAATCTGCTCAAAAATAAACCAGATGAAGACATGGCTCAAGGCAGAATCGCAAGATGGTACTTTGAATTTCAAGGTTATGACTTTAATATAGAATGGGTTAAAGGTAACCAGAATCCACTTGCAGATTCTCTCACAAGAGAAATGGCCTGCTCAATCTATACAGATTTAGAATATGATATTGATAATTGTCAATTTATCAGGCCTGACAATGCAACCATGTATATTGCAGATTTCGGTGGGGGCAATGTTCAAATTCTTCCTTTACTTCCAAAAGAAATAATTTCTACTCTGTTAGAAACTTATTTTTTGAATAAGTGGCTTCAAGAAATTTATGAAAAGATTTTTTATCAACATAACCATCTGTTACTTGATGAAGATGAAGAGGAACAATTCAAGAAAGACATTGGAATGAATAATGCGCCAGTCAAAGTTTGGTGTGGCAGAAGAACAATCCACATCCGATTCAGAGATCTTTTTGGGATGAACTGGTCAAAACATAGCTAGATGAATCTTCTAAAACTTATAAAATTTGGGTTTATAACTCGAATTTCAATACACCAGGACACCTTTGAAGATTATGCTGATTTAGTCGGAGCACGGTTTAATCAGGACATGGAAGAATTCTTTAATCTTTTATATCCTGGATTATATGGTTTAATTTGTGATTGTCTTTCTGGTTATCTTCAAGCTTATCCTAACACTGGATATATTTTTCCAAGAATAGAATATTATCCTCTTTGTGCAGATTGGAAATCTAAAGTATGTCTCAAAAAGATGGAGATCAATCTCAGACCAGCTCTACTTGCTGTAAGAGTAGAAAGAGTAGAAAGTGATATCGCCTATTCAAACAACTATCTAGTCCAGATTGATCATACTTTTAACGCCACAGAAGAAGATTGGGAAAGAACCTATTCTGAATTACCGGATGATCTTTTAGATCCTATCCCCTTTTGAGCTAGCATATGGGCTTGTGTATGCCGTGATGTCACCCACGTTAAGATGTGACAGATAGGATGCTACCTATCCACAAAAAAGCAGAACCCATAGTGACTTTTGGGTGTAAAGTCATCATGTACGTGACATGAGTCATAATCACGGTTGTTGATGATTCCTTATTTACGCCTTTTATAATGGCTACAGGAACCTTGTCGATTGGTTCTTATCCATGTTCATGCATTTACCTTTTTCGGTGTTGCTACGGATAAGATGCTTTTATGTGTCACTCTTCTATAGATGGATCTCAAAATTTTGTAAAGAAGAGGTTAAAGTTTTGCTTGGATGGAATCAGTCTCTTCCTATAAGAGGACCTCCAAGACGCCTACTTCGACACACCGAGTTAGAGCTTTGAGAAAAGTTTTAGAAGAGTTTAGGTTATCAGACTTATGCTCTCTCCTGCGCCTAGTGCGATCTGGATGATCAGAATCTGATTATATTGTAATGAGTTTTCATAGTGGAACAAGTTTTGAATGCAAGATTTGTTTATTTATTTTTATCCTCCTATGTGCTATCTGTGTAATTGGATTTGGTATCTATCATTTTAAATTCCAGTAACAGTCTGATGTAGCAAAATATTCAGCTCCTATATCAAAGTTAAAATGAGGATGCAGAATTATATCAACTAATGAGAAATGCACATGGAAGAAACCTTTCTCTTTCCATCTCTTAATATCTTCTGGTAATAAAAATGGTAGATATACTGGACATATTACAATTCCAGAAACTTGAAGATTTATTTCAGATTGTCTAACATAATGCATAACCTTAGCCTTAATGCCTTTTTCAGGATATAGATCAGAGATTTTTACATCTGGAAACTTAAAATTACCCTTATCATCTGTTAACTCATCCTTATCTTGGAAGTAATTATGTATCACACTAGAAAGAGAGTTACTTGCATTCATTGAGCACTGACTCGCCATAATGGAGGAATAAACTTACTTGGAAGCTTCAATCCTTTCGCTGCTACAATTTCTGACTTACAACACACCCTTGACGCCTGTCCTTCGGCTTAAAGCGGGATTTACGGCCTTACTGCGGGTCCACAGCTACTCACGATAGCTCCAATTCAGAAGTATTAGCTCCAATAGACTTACACTGGGGGTTAACCAACTCAATGAGGCAAGGCTATCTTTAGGATAAAAATTACAACCACTATAACAAGAATAACAAAGATACTGGCTTTAAGGAATAAGCTAAATCCAGATTTACAATATGGTTCTCTAAGAATCTCTACAACCTGTTGTTCAAGTTCAAAACTTTCTGGCATTATAAATATGGCTCTGATTAGGCTCTGATACCAATTTGCGGAATAACATCAGACTGTTACTGGAATTTAAAATGATAGATACCAAATCCAATTACACAGATAACACATAGGAGGATAAAAAGGAATAAACAAATCTTGCATTCAAAACTTGTTCCACTATGAAAACTCATTACAATATAATTAGATTCTGATCATCCAGATCGCACTAGGCGCAGGAGAGAGCATAAGTCTGATAACATAGACTCTTCTAAAACTTTTCTCAAAGCTCTAACTCGGTGTGTCGAAGTAGGCGTCTTGGAGGTCCTCTTATAGGAAGAGACTGATTCCATCCAAGCAAAACTTTAACCTCTTCTTTACAAAATTTTGAGATCCATCTATAGAAGAGTGACACGTAAAAGCATCTTATCCGTAGCAACACCGAAAAAGGTAAATGCATGAACATGGATAAGAACCAACCGACAAGGTTCCTGTAGCCATTATAAAAGGCGTAAACAAGGAATCATCAACAACCGTGATTATGACTCATGTCACGTACATGATGACTTTACACCCAAAAGTCACTATGGGTTCTGCTTTTTTGTGGATAGGTAGCATCCTATCTGTCACATCTTAACGTGGGTGACATCACGGCATACACAAGCCCATATGCTAGCTCAAAAGGGGATAGGATCTAAAAGATCATCCGGTAGTTCAGAATAGGTTCTTTCCCAATCTTCTTCTGTGGCGTTAAAAGTATGATCAATTTGGACTAGATAGTTGTTTGAATAGGCGATATCACTTTCTATTCTTACAGCAAGTAGAGCTGGTCTGAGATTGATCTCCATCTATTTGAGACATACTTTAGATTTCCAATCTGCACAAAGAGGATAATATTCTATTCTTGGAAAAATATATCCAGTGTTAGGATAAGCTTGAAGATAACCAGAAAGACAATCACAAATTAAACCATATAATCCAGGATATAAAAGATTAAAGAATTCTTCCATGTCCTGATTAAACCGTGCTCCGACTAAATCAGCATAATCTTCAAAGGTGTCCTGGTGTATTGAAATTCGAGTTATAAACCCAAATTTTATAATTTTTAGAAGATTCATCTTGCTATGTTTTGACCAATTCATCCCAAAAAGATCTCTGAATCGGATGTGGATTGATCTTCTGCCACACCAAACTTTGACTGGCGCATTATTCATTCCAATGTCTTTCTTGAATTGTTCCTCTTCATCTTCATCAAGTAACAGATGGTTATGTTGATAAAAAAAAATTTCATAAATTTCTTGAAGCCACTTATTCAAAAAATAAGTTTCTAACAGAGTAGAAATTATTTCTTTTGGAAGTAAAGGAAGAATTTGAACATTGCCCCCACCGAAATCTGCAATATACATGGTTGCATTGTTAGGCCTGATAAATTGACAATTATCAATATCATATTCTAAATCTGTATAGATTGAGCAGGCCATTTTTCTTGTGAGAGAATCTGCAAGTGGATTCTGGTTACCTTTCATCTCTAGTTCCAGCCAATTTGTATGGATCCTTAGACTTTTCTATTTGGATCTGTGTGTTTATGTTTGAGAGTGTATCCTTTAATAAGGTAACCAAAAAATCTTCATCATCTGACTCATCTGTACTAGAATTATCTGAAGAATAAGACTTTCGGCTTTTATGTTTCAACATAAAATTTGAATCTGGAACTAGGCTAACCAATTCATATAAATCTGTTAGTTGATCAGTAAACTGTACAACTTCCCATCCTGGATTATTTTCTTCAAACACTGCATAAATCTTAGTACTAGGATTCAATTTCTTGGGACAGTTAGTTGCATAATGAGGTCCGTTACAAATAAAACATTTGACCTGTTTATTCTGATTATGCTTCTTCTTTAATAACCAAGGAGGGTTATTACCTTTTCTTTTCTGATAGGGGACTGGTCTATAGTACCTTTTCTTATTTCTACCATGCTTGCTTCTTCTGAATGTATATTCCCCTTCATGGTAGTTTCTTTTGTGCCTGGAACATTTACTGCATCTGCAATTAGAACCACAACTTTTCTTTTTGAATTCCCTTAGCTGTTGGAAGTCTTTTAACTGGTTGATAGGAGGAAGATTGCAGAATTCCTTTAAATTACAAGTATAGTTGTATTCATCTTTGTTTGTCTGCAATGCTCCTAACAAACATTGTTTTTCCAACTTATATCTGATTAATCTTCTAAGGCTAGGAAAGCTGATGTCATCAAGCTGTGAATGCTCTTTTTTGATGATATAGTCTTGTGCCCATGACCCTAAACCACAAGGTAAAGAATTTAAATAGTACTGCTTTGTAGTTAGATCATGCATCTTATTTGCAGCCACCATGTATGATTCAAATACACAATTATAACCATCAAATTTGGCTAAATTTTTCAATTTCATTGACTGCAATATCTTATTTGCTTCTAAAGACTGCTGATATATATATATATATATACGTGTGTGTATATATATATACACACATGTATATATACGTATATATATATGTGTGTATATATATACACACATATATATGCATATATATACACACACACACACATATATATATATGCATATATATATATGTGTGCATATATGCATATATATATATATATATGTATATATATATGTGTGTGTGTGTATCATATGCATATATATGTGTGTGTACATATATAATATGCACACACACACACATATATATATATATATATATATATATATATATATATATATATATATATATAGATTTAAATATATGTGATGCTTTGAGACCCATTTATATATAAGAAACATAGGCTGAATTGTATATAAGATATGCAAAGTATTTAAAGGTTAAATAATACATAAGTTGACATAGGATAAAAGTCAAACCATATGCAAGCAATGCACAATGATAAAAGTTAATATGGAAGTAGACCATAGATGATACTATTGGAAAAGCATCTTTAAATTATTAAACAATGAATTACTCCAAACTTGGACACTTTTATACAAAGTGATGAAAAATTGATAAGCTACAATATAAAGTGTAAAATGCATGAGAATAGGAAAAGTGAACAACAAGTTATAAACTGGGCAAAGCACCATTTATACACTATTATTGTGGAGCAACTCATCTCTGCTTTGTTGCTTAGTAAAACTATGACCAAGTAACATGGTATAGGTGTTGCCTGTAAACAAAGGATTGTTTCAATGAGAATAATTGTGCCAATAGATAAGGGAGTTGGTTGAATACTTGGCACCAACATATGAAAACTCTATAATCTGTAGAAGTCTATTTTGGTTGTAATTCGACTGTCATCATTTAGGCATGTGCACATTTGAATTAGTCTTTTGTTGTTGTCAATTATAAGGGTCGATCTATAGCATTTTATGTTGAGTTTACACTTAGTTTTCTACCACCTTTTAGCTATATGTTGTGAGTTGACTTGCATGGAGAAAGGTGTCGACTGACATGCCTTTTTTTGTAGGCTGCAATGTCTCAATTTTGTTGTATAAATAGAGAGGATAGTTCTCTCATTTGGATGCATTATTCTGCAAACTTATTCTGTTGTAATTAATCAGAGTTTACATTGTGAGAGTTGAGAGTTATTTTGTGAGAGTATAGTCATATCTAGTGAAAGAAGCCATAGTGAAGTATTGCTTTGAGAGGACTAAGTGGAGCTAGTGAGTTGTTGTTTGGAAGGTTGTGCATCAAGTTAGTTAATTGGTTAAACGTATTACAGGCATGAGGATCTAGTCTTCTCTTATTTGTATTTGTTTATGAAAGAATGAGATTTGAATGTTGTATTTGAATTGCTTGAGATTACTTGCATTGGGAAGTCATAACATTTACTTTGGAAAGAAAAAAGAAACTATTTTATGCTTTTCTATGAAAGTGCTTATATTTACTCCATAATAGGAGCGTTTGTTTATCAGTGGTATTATATACTAGGAATGATGAAATATGATTAAAGGAAGTATCTTAATACTCCTATACCTTCTATACAGGGATTAGATATTGATGTTATATACATGGATAGTTTAGACTATGTGTATAATGTGAATTGTATCAACATCATGAAGTAACTTGACACTATAGCTTATTATGCTAGGAAACCTGGGAAATGATAAGGTTAGCATTGCAACAAAGGTGAAAGTATGAAAAGCATGATGTGACGTTATGTAAACCACATCAATTATCTTTTCTGATATAATCACTTGGTCATGCGTCACTCTCGAGTGAAATCCTAGGTTTGGAATAACCTAATGAGTCAAGAAGTTTATTTAAGGAAACCCTAGGTTAAGAATTACCTACTAGGTTGAGAAAAGTACTTGACTACCATTGAAACCTATGGTTTGGGATTACTCTACATGATTAGGAAGACTAATTGGTCTTGTTTGGAACATATAGGTTTAGATTAACCAATATGAATGGACTAGTCATTGGATGATGTTTTATCCTAGGATTAGGGTATATCATGGTTAAAACTCACCTATATGATTAAGTTGATCGCTTGACTGTATGTAATACTATATACTTAGGAATATAGGTGGGATTACCTATTGAGTTAAAGTGGCTACTTAATTAGTTGCTTAACACTCTTGAAAAGAAGTCACATTGTTGACAAGATTCTAATTTGGAATAACTCTTTTTACTAAGGGGATTACACTCTCGAATGGAATCATCTATTGCTATGATTATCCTTCGATTGAGGTCAATCATTGATGTGGCTATTATCTTGATGAGAACCACTTATTAATGTGATATATTACTAATTAGAGTTGATTATTTATGAATATTTAATCTATGAATAGAAGAAGCTTATGCAGCTATACTTCAGATTATTACGATATTCCTAGGACTAGGTTATCTGTCCAATGAAGGAAATAACTTAGAAAGATGCTTATGCAAAGTTACTGTGTAAACTAGAAAAGCTTGTATGTTATACCTATGAAGTAGAATATCCATTGAAGGGGGAAAATAACTTATGCTTATGTTGGTAGAGATACCATAGTGTTTTGGGAAAAGGGGAATAGGTTATTTCTAAGGTTAGGGATTACCTAAGGAAGGAAATTACCTAAGCATAGTATACAAATGGTCATAAATCCAAACTAAGCTATATAAGTGTATGTGAATAGGGAGACTGTCACTTGAAGTACACTGGGTGAGAATACTTTGGCCAAAGTAGTGTAAGTATCCACTATTTACACTGTCAGTTCATTGTGTTCCTTTTATGCGTTCTAGTTCAAGATTTTCATACTCGTAGAATGATGACCGTATGAATAGGTTCTAGTTTGTAGAGCATGACACTAAGCTTAGATAGGCTATTGTTATGGGGTTTACCAACTAATATCTTTATCGAAGGGTAGGGTCATCTTGTCATATGTGACAGATGTGTGGGGGACCGCATTTGAGTCCATGGTTGGTGAAAAAGTGCTTGAGTGATGCTTCTCCTCATTAGGTGGCGGTCGAGGTTTACGAATGTTTGTGCCAGCATTGGGGAAAACTAGAGTGTATGCACCAGAGAGTGAGGAAATCTAGAAGGTATGCATCATTGTGGCGACATCGGGATCAATTTGTATATCTATTGTCGAAAGAAGCTTAGAAGAGCTATGTATGCATCATGTGCCCATTTATATGGAGGGATGCAATCATGAACGATAAAATTGAGTTCATTCAATATGATATCTATTTTATGGAAAGATTTGTGAAATTACAATGGAATGCAATGGAGGTTTGGAAATAGTGTTATCTCACATGTGCATGTAATTTACATTATGGAAAGAAAAAAATTTATTGCTATGTTAGGGCATCATGGAATATTCACTTAATGTGAAATCTTTAGAATTTAGTGAGTAGAACACCAAGGTTGTTACAAGTTCAAACATCACGACACCTATGGGTGTTACCAAATCAAAGATTGGAATGCCTCATCATTTATTTTATCCTCATGAATACCAAACTTCACAACCACAACCACAACAACAACTTCATATCCACCAATCATCATAGAAGACATCACAAACATATATGTGGAATTTGATGAATTTACTGAAGAATTTTTTTTAGAAATGCAACAAGATCCCTCCTTAGCTAGAGCACTTGATTCCTCATTGCTTCAGATCCCAACACATACTTTCTTAGACTTGCACAAAATGGTGCTAAGCTTCCTTCTAATTTTAATATTGCTACACTGAGGGAACAATCCCTCACACATGTCATGTCATTTGATGCTCCATCACATGAGAACATACCTATAGCTCAAGCTATTAACAAAGATATGCCACAATCTTCAATGCCAACCATACTTAGTTGACCAACTATACCATCATATGTCACAAATTTGATATCATTTTCTAGACAATTAGTAAATTCGTTGTATCAAAATCCAAACATGGTAAATCAAACAATCACACACATCCCAAATCCACCAAACCCAAACATTCCTCGTACATCATCATACATATCCAACCAAACAACCATGCATATACCTGTTGACATTTTTTATCAATTATCACTAAGAAAACTAGAGAAGGGTTTCATAAAGTTAAATGCAACTAAGAGGAATAATAAATGTTGGAATTTTTGGCCACATTTAAGTGTTAATAATGCAAAATACAAAGAAGTTAAAATTTTATCACTAGTTTGTAGTGCTAAAATGAGAAATGGGAGGGAAAATAATAAAATTGTTTACCTTTTTACTCTTTCACCCATGATGAAGGTGAAATCCTGGTGTTTTTATTCATTGGAATTGAAAGTATCTTCAGTTTGACATGAAATTTGGACCTTGCTGCTCTAATCTACCCTGTTGCAATGATATTGGAAGGTTTTGAAGGATTCATTTATTTTCCATCCATGTTGCAAGACCAAATAGAAGATATGGCTTGTTGAGGGGAGGTTCAAAGGGTTCTCAAAATCCAAGGGTATTCATGTTTCTCAACCATGTTGCAAGACCTTCCCCTCATATTCTGCAAGGTACACCTTAAAATATGCCTTTTATTGTTAAGTATTTATTCTTTGATGGAGTACTCAAAGGTTTGTGTGAAGTGGTTTTTTGAGTTTAATGAAATTTATACTAGAATGACATAGGATAAATCTCATGTTGAACTAAGGGCAATATCTTTAATATTTTTTATAACCCATAGATATCACCGATAATACAAGAGAAACCCAAATCCCATCTTGGTTGTGAGAAATCCTACTAGTTTATGTGCTCTCTCAAAGGTTAATGATCATCAAGATCAGAGGGAAGAGAAGGTAGTATCAAATTAATTCCTTATTGACTTGTGTTATCAAAAATCTCATTTAAGCACGCATAGCCAGTCATACGAAAAGATAGAGTAGTGAATTACAGTTTAAAGGAAGGCTTGTAATATTTTTTGTATTATGAGCTAAAAGTGTCACCTCATGGTATCATCATGTTTGGAGTAGACCAATTTGATGAGACAAATGATGTTAAAAGGAAAAAGAAGAGTCCATTTTTTTCAACTAGCATTTTTTTCAATAAAATCGATACTCTCATATCTAGTAGCATCCTTGTTTGGATCCAAGATAATATTGATTAAAGGTTATCTAAGGGAAAGGAAATATTACTACAGTTCAATGTTAAATCCCTAAGATAAGAGTGAGGGACACAGGTATAAGACAAATATAATAGTTAAAAGGAGCAATTCTAGAACATAAGATAAAGCCTTTGAAGTGAAAACATCAAAATAAACATTTCAGTGAATGGACAATAGTCAAAATTTTAGGGGTTTGCAAGTTGTTTAATAATTTAAACACATATACCAAATATACAATAAAAATAATGTATGTATTATTGAAAGAAAGATTTGTCTATAATAGCCAAGACCTAAGAATATTATTATCATTATCTATGTAATGTTGCCTTCAAGATATATAGAATGTGTTGAGAGCTATTGACCACAAAACATGGTTCAATATCTAAAAGATACAATCAAAAGTTGATTTGTATGTTGATGAGTATGTTGTAGATGTTGTTGAGTATTTATCTTCAAGCAATAGATAGTCCATGGAAATAACCAAAAGGATAGTATCACAATGGTTGTAGAGATAAAGAGGACAATCATGATAGGAATGAGTACTAACTTGGACATTGTATGAGGAGAAGAGTTGATACAAGCTAATCAAGGGAAAATATCATAGTGAAAAGGGTAGAGAATAAGGATAACTCCATGATAACCTAACACAAGAAGGAAGAGTGACAAGGAGGACAACCAAAATCATAAAATAAGTGAGCATTTTAGACCTGTAACTAGTCTTGGAGAAAGGTAGACAAAATGAAGACAAGTAGCAATCCACAAGCGTAAAGTGTTGAAGGGTAACTTACAAGACTTAACCCTAATATATAAGCCTCCTAGTGTATCAACTTGGTGTAATGAAAGAAATGAAAGAAAACTATGCAAAGAAGCCTACAATCATCTCTTAGTTAAGTTTTGAAAATGAAAATTGGTTTCTTCTCAAACAATTGCTAAACCCTTACTAAACCATTGTTATCAAAGCCATAGGAGAGAAAATGAAGACTAGATAATCTCAAAGAATGATAACAAGGGTAGTGAATTGTGACCATGAAATTGGAAGATAATCCTCTTTAGAGGATTGAGTGATGAGCCTTTGTATGGGACTAAGATATAAAATTATGAATACAATAGCCTTGACAGATGAAAAATAGAGGGGAGATCAAGGGTAACATCAAGAGCTTATGGCCACATGAAAATAATCATTTGTTAGTCATAAAAGGTATGGCACAAAAACTAATCAAATATAAGAGATGTTGATGGTGATAACAGATTCAAACAATGTCAAAGGAATGATATCAATGACAGTCATAGTCATTAGATAGAGAAGGAATATGTGTATAGGTTTAGAGTAATAATAAGTGGTAGACTATAGATGGATAATAAGTTGTAGGGAGATAAGGTTCATCTAATGGACATATAGGGGTTGTTGGATCAAATTATTTGAATATGAAGTGTGGATATAATGATGTAAACAAAGGACAAGCCTTAGAGGAAGAAGGGTATGCCAAATTTGTTGAGTCTATCCCAAATACTATGATAAATACCCCAATCTATTTGGAGAGTGTTTCTAAATGAAACAAAGGAAAAGGTTTGTTTGATTTTGAAAGTAAGGAACAAGTCTTAAAGAACATGGAAATATTGGTGTTGTTGAACTAAGGATCCCAAACATTTTTGAAGAATTTTTTGGAACCTAGAAAACAAGAGAATAGATGTGACCAGAAAAGTAAAGTTCTTGGTGAAAATAAGAGAGACTAAGAGAAAGTGGCTTTGTTTTCAAGAGGAAAAGTGACAATTGATAGAAGCTATATATGAGGATAAACTTGGGAAAATCAAGGGTAACAAAACCATCAAATGGTAGAGGACAGTGATATGAGGTAACAATATAGGTAAAAGGTTTGGAACAATAATCTAGGAACATGGCATATATATGTCTTTCAAACAACTTGAAAGAAATGTCAAAGGATAGAAGATCTCATGGAAAACGAGAAGGATGATAGAGCTTAATGGATAGTGGTGGAGATTATGAATGAGAGAAGGCTTAATTGTTGGGAATAGGATGCCATTTAATTGCAATCCTAAACATATTTCCTGTATCTCCTAAGTCCTTGGAAAGTGTTCCCCAACACTAGGATTAGAAAGAGATTAAATTTGAATGAAATGAACATGTAAATTGACATTTGTAATTATTCCTAAATGATAGGAATATGTGAGGATGCCCAAGAAGAGCTCCTACAAAATAGGAACACATGGGGCGCCCACATGGAAGGTGGAACACACCTTGCTTAAGTTAACTATTTGGAGAATAGATAACACTTTACTAATGCATGTAAAGATCCTACAAATTACAGATTGATATTTACATGAGTTCAGTTCAATTTAGTTTAGTTCAGTTATGGTTCAATTATCTTCAGTTGCATGTAGTTAGTTTCAATTGAATGCTAGTTGACTTCAGTTGACTTGAGTTTCATGACTAATGACTTCAATTGCATGACAGATAATAGGTGGATACATTCAGTTGAGTGGGGATGATTAATCATGCATAATGTTTGCATGAATTGATGGAGATATATGTTTTAGTTAACTAAGATTGACTTGGACCCCCCTTGGGTGCCCAAGTTGGCATATTTGAGTTAACACCTTTTGCATGAGAAGATATTTACAAGGCTCAGTTAATTGGGCCCATTCTTGGGAGCCAACTTTGAGGTGAAGCCTGGAAGATATTTTCTTGACCAACGATCAGTTAAGTGTTCAGTTTGGGGTGCCTAAATTGAGGAGACTTTGGTTTTGACTTCATGTTACAGTGTGTAACTCTACTTGCACAATCTAGGCATAGATTTTTGAGAGGTTCATGCTTGGTCACATGGAATGCATGGATAGCTTGTGTTGTAGAAAGTGTATGAGAGTTTTGTGCATGTTGTGAAGAAGGATTGTTGAAGGCAAGGAAGCATATCAATCAAGGATTGATACAGTATTATTGTAATCTTGTTCTAAGGTTAAATAATACAAGCACTATTGATTCTGGTGGAGTTTTTTCCCAAAAGGGTTTCTCCACATATGTGTTGTGTCACTTCTATCTTCTTGTCTCATTCTCCTACAATCTTTTGTCTCTTTCTAAAATTGGTAAAATTGATCTAAACAGATTAATCATACACAAAGAATTGTTAACAAAGAGCACTTAATTAGATCTACAGTCACATAGGTTTACAAGTTTTAAGCTACAATTCCACCTTCATTTTCAACATTAATGAGTTTCATATGTCAAAACTTCCTTTCTTAGAAACCCTCCCACACCCTCCTAGGTTTTCTAACTATTTCAAATCTCTTTCACATATATCCTATAAACAAGTTTGAGGATGATTGTGGTAGTTTGATGAGGTAAAAGTTAGTTTAAAGCAGAGGAGAGGATATCTAGGAGATAGTCAATGATCAATTATTGTTTCTTCTAAGCATATAGGGAAGTTTGGTAAGTTGTGCAAAATAGATGGAGATAATATAGGCTAGTATGACCCAGTTTAGGGCATTTCCAAGCATCTAGGAGTTACTCAAGGAGTCTTGGTTGATAGATAGGGTCAAAGCAATAAGTTTTCATTCAACCACCATCTTGGAGCACTTTAAGGAGATGAAATAACAATTTTGGATTATCAAGAAGTTTTGACCTAGAAAAATAAAGAAAATACATGTCACTTATTTATAAAAACACGTTTCCTAATATGTAGCAAGCTATTGAGCAACTTAAAAAGAGGTCTAAGGGAATATTTTCTTAGAGTTCTTATAATTTTTTGTCTAAGTGTTGTAGCTCTTGTAAGCTCTTCCAACAAAAGCATTGTATTGTAACTTGAGTTGTTTTTAGTTTCTTAAGACTGAAATAACATGTAATTTCATATTTCAAGAATATTCAATCAAATCAAATCATCTTTCAAACTATATGTAAAACTGTAAGACATATTTATCAATGAAAAAGCAAGTTTTCGCCTTCATTGTACTGGTTCATATTGTGTTTTGACTAATCTTATGTAATTTTTTTATGTTTTTATACTAAAACATCTAAATCATGCATGCTTAAACACCTACAAAACTTGAAAATCTCTTCTTTATGTGTCAATTGTTAGTTACAAAACACCTAGATTAGTTGAATCAGTTGTGAAAAGAACTCATTTTTTCCTTCCAAAACAATAGAGATAGGTCATATTTTAGTAAATAGCTTAGAGCATAAGGTAGAACAACAAAGTTTTGTGACAAAATATATCTTTTTGTCAAGCATTGTATGCAAAAGATTCTAAACATTTAGTCTTAATTTTTTTTTGTGCATCACTATTTATATTTTTTAGTTCAAATTTCCAATCTTCTATCTATTTTCCATGGCATAATTAGTTATATTAGTGTTACCCCAAATTTTTTTATTACCTCTTAAATTTGCACCCCATTCAAATTTTTGTTATGTTTATAAGTTGGGCAGTGTTTCATTAAGTTCATCTAACTTAGGCAGTGATTACCCTTGTTATTCTAACTTCCCTTTTTACCGCTCTCTATTCAAACTTATTGTTTAATTCTAGTGGGCGGAATGTTATGGAATTGTTATAACTCTTTGAGCATTCAAAATCCCTTATAAAGCCTACACTTGGAATTTTAAGGTTGGCAGTTTGTACCTAAAGTTTGTGAACTTTCCTAAAATACCACTAGTGATAGAATTTTAAAGATTTCAAGTGTTAGGTGAGATTTTTAGTTGTTTCAAGAACTATTGGCAATTCCTACCCAAGTTCCATGAACCCTTTGTTTGACCACCCCAATGGTCATTGTTTGAAAGCATATCAAGAAGATGATAGTGCAGGTTATTTCTGTTACAATGCATTCCAAATTTTTAATAATGTACCCTATTGATGCAGAAGATAATGAATGCATGAATAGTGTATGACTATGAAATATCAGATGTAGAGAAACAACATGAACGAATACCATGACAGGATACAAAAAATATGATTAAAACATAGGAATATTTAGAGAGAGAGCCAAAACACCAGAGTATCAAAAAAGAAAACAATGTATGATATATATAGTCGACATTACAAAATTTGGTATTCGATTATAAAATTGGGTGACCAAAAGTTGGTTTTTAGACACAGAGTAAACATTAGCATGCAGATTCCCTCCACCACCTCCTAGAGGTGCTCAATTTGGGTTGCTGACAACAAATTTTCATGGGATTACAAGAATTGGGCAAACAACCCCATATCATTCCTCACCAACCCGACACAAAGGAGGGTTACAACTTCTTCGGCAGCTTCATTCTGAGTCACATTTGTGATGCAGATAGCATCTCCAACAAGACCAGACATGGAAAATTGTTGATCCCTACAATAGCTATGTTCACTCTGTGCAATAATTCAGGCCTAATGAGGTGCTCTACTACCCTCATTCCCTAGTCTCACCATCCAAAGGTTTGAATGAAAATGTACATAAAGTGCTCAAGGATTGTGGCATTGTGCACATGAACTTGACTCAAAAATGCTTTTCTCAATATTCCATGCAACACTTCCTCCTCTATCTCACTCTAGACAAGAAAAATTTCTCTAAGCTGGTCTAATAGAAGTTTGAAGAGAGGATTGCATTTGACTTCCTCAATTACGATGAAGTCATTTTTAGACACACCATCACTCTGTGCACTTGCCATTTTTTAATGCTTTGGGTTGATGAAGTATGGCAATGTTCATCGAATTTATAGAAAATTGGCAATGTCTCCAAGTTGGCTCTAATAAAGAATTAAAGAATGATAGGATGGTGATGTAGTCAAAATTAAATGCCGATGCGACCTACATCCATTTGATTTTCCCAATTGATCTTTCGGTTGGATAGTTTGCATGTGTGATTCAATTGCATGCCTGAAATAGTCATTTAATGTATAGTTTGTGAAGCATGTTAACTACACAAGGACTGACGACCATGGGGCATAAATTAAAACAAGAAACATTTGGTGATTGCCTAAGCTCATATCATTAACAATTTAATCATTTTCGGCCATTAATACTTCTTGTCTATTGGTTTTCAAGATAGGCAGTTAAGCCACAAGAAAATGTTGCTATAGTTAGCAACCGTTTAGTAACCGCTTGGGGAAGGAAGGGATTCTTATATCTTTGTAGAAAGTGACTATTGGAGGGTATAATTTCTCTTGGGGGCACTATGTTTTAATAGAGGGAAGGAACAACTTTATTTCTATTTTTAATTAACTCATGTTGCAAATACTCATAATCTTTGAATTGTGGGTCTTGAATCTGATGTTGATTGTACCGATCTATGTGTTGTGTGTGTATTTAGAGCACGTTTTCTATGAAATATGTTCTCTTCTACATTCAATTCATTTATTGCAACCATGAATCTTACTTGTCTATATCTTAATGATCATCAATCATTCTAGTCCGTGTGCTAGTTGGTTCATGATTTTCTTGAACTTCACTTGCATTGGCTCCTTTTTAATGAGCCAATGTTTGTTGCCTTTACTGCTTTTGGTCAAAAGCATACCAATTATCAATCAAATCATATGAAGGAGTTGTACCTCTAAAATTCAAAGGAAAGTCATAAATGCAATTGTGATATTTCCAGAGTTGTTAGCAGTTTGGTCCCAGTGCTCCATGGGAAATAGAGTTAATGTTTGAATTATAATTTAAAAGACTAATCCATTTGCTAACAAATTTTTGGAGACTCTACTAGGGAAAGCTAATTTTAATTTTGATAAGTTGTCATTGTGTCATACAACAAAATGGTACTCTCGTACAATAATGTTTTTCTTGTACTTCAACCTGACTTGGACTATATGCAGGCAGAGCGGGAAGATATTATCTCTTAATTGAATATGCTTGCTTAGACATACAGAAGAAGCACTATTTATTATATGTGATCCTGAAAGGAAACTTGTAGCTATCTAATGATAATTTCCACATAACCCAAAAAATAAATCTATGCAACTAAGTATTTATAATCCACATGCAAGAGAATAAACAACATACCCATCAAAGATGACACAAGATATACCCTAGGAAAACCCTCAAGAGGGAAAAAAACCAGCCTCTAAAAGCATCCATCACTCATGTATTATTCAACAATAAAGATTACAATACATCTTTAGAGTCTCCATGAACCCATTGAAGCAACAAGCCTTCTCCAACCAATCCATGTGAACAAGCATGTAACCACACATCCCATGCCATGTTTTAAACCCTCACAAATGCTAACAAGAGCTAACCTTCCAACTGACCAACCTTAAACAACTACCCTTGTGGTTTCTTTTATAGAAACAAGCTCCCACAAAACCACCAAGTGGTATTACACAAAACCATGTGACTAAAACCATGAGATTACAAAACCATGTCCCCACATTTAATATTGGGTACTTTATTTAATTGTTTTCCCTAATATTAAATAATCACATTTTTACAACTTAACTTATGTACCAATGTTACATACAACATAAAGTGGCCTCAAGAATATTAACACCTAGTGATGCATGAACCTCTAGGTCATCTAGGTGCACCACACACATAATAATAAATGATACATTATAAACATTATGCAAGGAGTACAACACACCTTTTCCTAACATTCTCCCACTTGTTGTATGCATTGCATAAGGGGAACAAGTAACCTCAAACATGAATCAAATGAACAATCCATGTAGCCACATATACCATCAAGGAATCAAAGTGTTCCATGTGCTCCATCAAGATACCTACAACAAGAATCAAAGTGACCACCAACCAAAGCATGAATTCTCTCATCCTCCATCATTCCAATGCACAAAGACAAGAAGCCATCCAATAGAGAAGCCACACAGTCTATCACAATGAAGCATAAGTCTTGCCTCAATTGATATCCCAAACACAAACACTCAATCCAAAGGTATCAATATGCACCAGTAGTTGTCAAGATACACAAACCCATAGCTGAAATAGCACCCACAGGAAGTGACAACACATCCAACTATCCATACCTACAAGGTATACAAAACATAGTAAACTCATGCCATCAACATATACACCCATAAACTACAACCATAAACTCCAAGTGCAAAATTGTCAAAAAATGACATACACATCCAAGAGCTCTCACTGTATGGTTAATGAAAATCTAAAAAAGATCAATGCATACCAAGACTACCAATAGCATCATATAGAAAGTGTAAAAAATATTATGTAGTACCAAGGAATCATCCACAATGATATGCAAAACCTATAAACCAATAACTTGTAAGAACAACTCTCACCACAAGTCTCCACAGCTCTCTCAAGTTCTCCACACCCAACAAAGAAAAAAGATAAAGGAATCTCCATGTCATCACCCAACAACATAAGTGAAAACACATGACCAAAAGCTAGTGATCAAAATAGCTCCAACAAAACCTCAAACCAATGTAATGTGAAACCAAACATTTAAGAAGATAACCAAGACCAAAGAGAGAAACTTACACATCATATACATGTAGAAAATCCTCCTGCATACACCTCTAAATGCCAACGTCCAATATGATCTCCTCCATAACACCCCAAAATAAAATCCATAACAACACCCAACCATTTAATCACCAAGATCAAATATAAGATACATATCATGTAATCAATGTGGATGTAAGCCTCTCATGCCAAAGATCAAACTAAATTCATTCCCAATGAAGGAAATAAGCCCAATACATCTCCTAAACTCAACATCAATGAATGTAATCACAATGCATAAGGAGATAAACATGCCAAAACTCCTCAAATGAACCCTCCAAAACCACATGCCCATAGCTTAAGATCCATAAGCATGAGAAGATAAGGCATAAATCATAATGCATCTGAAAGAAACTATGGGCAATACCTCTCAAGTAAACTACCGAGTAGACCAAGAGTGAGGAATGAGAATGCTCCTGCAAGATATCCAAGTCATCATGAACCATCTAAGAACACTCTCCTCATAAGTCCATGTTGAACTCATGTCCAACCAAGGTCCAGGCTCCTTAGACTTCCTACTGAAATCTCATCAAGAGTGACCATCTCAACACATGTCTCTAATCGTAAGAGAACTCTAGCCTCACCTATGTCTCCAAGTATCCATGAGTACCTATAACCAACCAATCCATGCCAAACTCCAAATGCAACATAGCACCATCATGAATTAATCAAGCAAATGATCAATGTACCCAATACCAAGAGAACCAACCAAGATCAAAGTCATATATCTAATCGCGAATCAAGAACATAACCATGACATCATGATCTCACACCTCCTCAAAGAATATCATGTGATCCAAAGAACATAACAAGTACCTGTATCATGTCAAAACTCTAATGTACAATCAAGAGTAAATCATGACATAATAGCATAGCCATCATATCATAACAAGGATCACATATCATAATAACACAACATGACACCTCAACCAAAGACTAAAGAAGTCTTGCATGGCAACCAAAGATGTCAACATATCCAAACCATATGAATATTCACCATCCTTTGTCAATGAAAACAAAGATGCCAATGAACCCTCACTGCATAGAAGTAGAATCCAAGAGTCCATCCATGACACCAATAATCACTATAGAAGATCATCCACCATCAAATGGTGAATTCACATCACTACCAACAACTCCCATTGAATTGTGATACCGAGTCACACATGGCATCGTGACAACCATCCTCTCCATGAAGATCATCCAAGTCTACACACACAACTAAAATGATAGTAACATAACAAGTAGAACCAAAATCTCCAAGCCAAGAAGATATCTACAACTGCTAAACCATCATAAACATATCTAATCACCGTCAATCCATCACTGTCAAAAGCTCCCACTGAAAAGTGTAACCAAGCTATCCATGACATCATGATACACCACATGCTATAAGTATCATAAACAACTATCCAAGTACTGTAAGAAACATCCATCCTCTAATCTCAAACCACACATACCAATGTACAAATGACCAAGAACAAGGCCAATAGACAAAGTCTACAACAATAATGAATTAAACCTAGTGAATAAAGGAAATCCACAACCAATTCATCCCACTGCAAGTAAGTGGGTAGCTAATCCACAACTTGCATGACTTGTAGATCCAATCACTAAAACATGAAAACTCATCATCACATCAGTAAGTTGCAAACTGGGATATCCAAGAGAATAACCATGTAGACCAAATGAATCAAACACCAAATCAATCTCTGATTTGATTTTCCAAACATGTCCACATCCAAGTACCATAGTCAAGGAACCAAACAAGCATATAGGAGTGGGAATAACCTATTAAAACCAAACCAAAACACCACAAACCATGCACCTGCATAAACCATCATGACATGCCAAAGTCTCTAAAGCACAAGAAACATCCATGACACCATGATCACCACCAAATGTACCAACAACTAACAATCCAATTGTGCCCACATATCCACATAACATAGTCAACTACATAGGTCTCACTTCATGACTATACTTAGTAATACCATCTCTACTCCTTAATATGACATCAAAACTAGCAAGCCAAGTGACTAAACCAAGCCACCAAACTAAATATGCATCAACACTGAAATATCTATGGGCATAGACAACCCATGTCCAAGTCATAAATTCAACATGTAAGTATAGACTGCCTACAACATTGCACAACTTGTAGATACAACAATGAAACATATAAGTCCAACCAAATACTCATAACCATGTCAAAAAGAGAATAGTTTGAGATGTACAACTGAGTATACAATGAATCCAACATCGAATCTCCAAGATCTGATCATCCATAAACTCATAGTATCACCATAGTCAAGGTAACCCATAAACAACTCAGATAAGGAAAACAATAAATAAACCATTCCAAACTAATTTCAAAATTGATCCATTGTGTAGTGCTTTGAACAAGATTTTTATCAACTATTCGAAGTCTAAAATATGACTTCGTATGCTCAAGATATGCCCTCTTGAAGCTCAAAAAACATCTAACTTCTAGTAAGAAAAACATTGTACAAACTCTAAAATCTCATAAAATCACTAGCACCACAGCGTAGAGTATTGATTCAACTTTCCAACAAGTCCAAGAAGAGAAAAAAAGGACACCTTGGGCAAATGTTATGACCATTTGAATAAAAGTTCTCCAATTTGGCTATAGGGTGAACCAGTGGTGGCGCTCTGGTGGCTCAACCAGCGGCCCGCCGACGGTGGTGGTTGGTCGGTGGCGGATTCGAAATCTAATTTAAATATTGTTTAATTTTCCTTTTTAAATTTTTTTTTGCCACCCTCTAAAGGCGGACCCAACATAATTATTAATTTTGTTTCAATGCATTTGAAATCTTACATTTAAAAATCATATAGTGGATTTTATTTTTGAAGGAAAATTTTAAAAAAATATTTTTTGTTTATTTAATACCCCATAAGGGGTTGACGGTCGGCGGTAAGCCAAGCCCCGCCAGCAACGCCAGATGGTATCGGCCGACAAGGCTGTCGGCCCTTGTCGTGCAGGGTACGGCTGTAGGCAGTTCCGACCCCCCAAAGCTTTTATAATTTTTTTTTTTTAATTTTTCATAAAAACTTTTTGAAATGGCATTTTGATTTTGATTTTGATTTTGATTTTCATTTTGCAGGATGAAAAAATATTTCAACAGGATTTTATTTTTTAATATTATTTTATTCTACAATTGAGATGGAGAGCTGCGTGGCCATATTGGCTAATTTTTTTTTGCATTTTTCTTCAATTGTAAGCAAAACAGGTCATGTCATATGTCAAAATTCATCTGTCGGCCAACCTGGATCCAACCACGAGGTCTATTTTGTCCCAGGAGGTCATTTGTAATTTTTCCCCCACAAAACCCTCATTTGAATACATAGCCAAAAAACCCTTTTCACCCAAAACTTCTCACACCCCAAATTTGCAAACAATCCATCATAACAACAAACCAAAAACCCTCAGATCTACAATAAACAACCTACAAAACCCTCATATCTCACCATGTCATTCATTCTCTTATGCAATGCATAGATTCAAACTCAAACAAGATTTTTCTCAACCAAGGGTTATACAACTACAACCATGGCTTCAATACCAAATGAAAGGAAACTTGCAACCATCTAATGACAATTTCCACATAACCCAAAAAATAAATCTATGCAACTAAGTATTTATAATCCACATGCAAGAGAATATACAACATACCCATCAAAGATGATACAAGATATACCCTGGGGAAACCCTCAAGAGGGAAAAAACCTAGCCTCCAAAAGCATCCATCACTCATGTATTATTCAACAATAAAGATTACAATACATCTTCAAAGTCTCCATGAACACCATTGAAGCAACAAGCCCTCTTCAAGCAATCCATGTGAACAAGCATGTAACCACACATCCCGTGCCATGCTTCAAACCTTCACCAATGCTAACAAGACCTAACTTACCAACTGACCAACCTTAAACAACTACCCTTGTGGTTGCTTTTATAGAAACAAGCTCCCACAAAACCACCAAGTGGTATGACACAAAACCATGTGACTAAAACCATGAGATTACAAAACCATATCCCCACATTTAATATTGGACTGTACTTTATTTAATTATTTTCCCCAATATTAAATAATCACATTTTTACAACTTAACTTATGTCCCAATGTCACATACAACATAAAGTGGCGCCAAGAATATTAACACTTAGTGATGCACAAACTTCTAGGTCATCTAGGTGCACCACACACATAATAATAAATGATACATTATAAACATTAAGCAGGTGCACAACACACCTTTTCCTAATAGATCCAACCTTGTCTTGGAAGAAGAAGAGGAACGGGCTCGACAGCCACCAAGGCTGGTAGTTGAACACCCACCTAGACTTGAATTTGTGTACTACGATAATCCACCTCACTATCCCAATCAACATCCAAATCAACTTCCTAATCAATGTCAAAACCCTCCTCCAACTCAACCGCCACCTAGGAATTGACCTAGGGGTGCCATCTTTTTACTCTCTTAGGTATTTGGCGACTCTGAACACCTATGGCTCCGAACCCTTGGGGTAACTATATTGGAACTTTTTCCCTATCACAATGTAACGATTTACCACGTGGTTCCAGAAAAATATTCCCAAAATTATTTGGCAAAGACACACAAGATTTAGAGGAGCACTTTTTAACCATGACCAATGTGAGTGGAATTCTCGAAATTCAGAATGAGGATGTTTTCATCAGGCTCTTTGTTGACAATTTGATTGAAAAGGTAGAAAAATGGTTTAGAGGACTCAAAAAGGGTTGCATAACTAGCTAGAGCATTCTTGAAGAAAAATTCCTTAGGTGCTTTAAAGGTGTTGTTAACGTTGTTGCTTTATTGCGATAGTTCTTACAAATCACAAAGGGAAGAAAGGAACCTATGAGGGATTTTGTGTATCACTTCAATCAAGAGCTTTAACAAATTTCGGTGCCAGAGCAACCAAGTAAGGTAATTCAGTTTCATCTTTTCACTTCTGCTTTGGATTCTAAAATTCATCTTATGCTAAGAAGAGACAAGGTTTGTGGAATTGAACAAGCTCAACTTGAGGTGGTAAATATCAAAAATGATTTAATCTCTGTAAGAAAATGGAAATTAGATGATGTTATTAAGTTTGTTGTTTCCTGTCCACCACCCACATATGGATTCTTCAAACCCTTGTACCTTGCAAGTCAATTTGTTCCCACTACAAAAGACATGAATTTGACAATTTTGAGTTTTGCGCACCTCCTACATGATAGAAAAGAAGATGAAGGGAAGGAAAGTTAGGTTTGGGATGCTCAGGCATATAGCTTGATTACTACATTTGAAATGGAGGATAACTTTAGTTCATCAAGTGATGATGAGGATTTTTCACCCCAAGCAAAGCTCACTCCCATATCCCAATTTGTTTGTCTCTATTCTCCTGAGGTTAATCTGATTCTTTGCAACTCTACCAAAGAAATTCAATTACCACATCCTCTATTCTTTCCAGTATATGAAGTTTTCACTTTTGAGAACCATGTTTACGAAGTTTTGAATGTAATTAGAAAGAATGACAAAGATCTTTTGAGTGAAAATATAGAGGGTAAAGTAAAATGGTTTAAAAATTCTAACCCTCTATTTCTCTTTGTTGAATCATTTGAAGTTTGGGACAACCCCCTGTTTGAGAATCTAGATCTCTATTTGCAAGACTTTGTAGTAGGTTGTAGTAGGTGAGGTTGCTTATTTTTCGAGAGCCAATGGAGTGATAGGCTTTAAAGTGGTGGAGAATGAAAACATAATGGAAATGCAAGAATGCAATGCTGATGAAATGTCGGTTCCTAAAATTAAAAGTTTCAGTGCTATAAAGATGTAAGAAGATTAAAATCTAGTATAGGAGTAGGAAACTATTAAGATGATCAAGTCTTAGGAAAAGGTGAATGGTAACATGGGCATTTTAGTATAGGATCATCTACTCCAAATAGGAATTTATGATGAAAGGTCGTTGTTTGAGGATATGGGGAGTAGCGAAATCCTTTTCAATGATGCCAACATTTGGACAATTCTAGTCTCTATCATTTTTCAAAAGTTGCATGTGGTGACAAGATTTTCAGGTCTGGATCATTTTTCTCCCAACCCATCAATGGTCTTGTGTGAGCAGTCACTTCCCTTTTTCCTCGGTAGGTTCATCCTACCTTGTACATATTTTCCCCTTTTTGGTGTGTCATTTTTGTTGTGGCTATTTCGGTTTTGGTTTTGGTTTTATTTTGTTTCCCCCTCTATTTTCAACTCTATTCCCATTGGATATAACACTGGTTCTTTACATCTTTGGGTTCCTTTCCATGTTCTTTTTAGTCCTCGTCATCAATCAGAGCCATTGTTACCTCAAACTTTGGTCATTACCTCTTAAGTTAGTGCCCCATTCAAATTTTTGTTAAGTTGATAAGTCGAGTGGTGTTTCATTAAGTTCGTCTACTTGGGCAGTGATTACCCTTGTTCTTCTTACTTCCCTTTTTACCGCTCTCTATTCAAACTTATTGTTTAATTCTGGTGGGTGATGTGTTATGGAATTGTTATAACTACCTGAGCATTCAAAGTCCTTTATAAAGCCTATACCTAAAATTTTAAGGTTGGCGGTCCATACCTAAAGTTCACGAATTTGCTTAAAAAACTACCAACGATAGAATTTTAAAGATTTCAAGTGTTAGGCGAGAGTTTTAGTTGTTTTGAGAACTATTGGCAGTTCCTGCCTAGGTTCCATGAACCCTTTGTTTTACCACCTCAATGGGAATTGTTTAAAAGCAGATCAAGAAGATGACAATGTAGGTTATTTCCGTTATAATGCATTCCAAATTTTTAATTATGTACCCCAATGATGCTGAAGATAGTGAATTCCTAAATAGTGTATGACTGAAATATTAGATGTAGAGAAACAACATGAATGAATACCATGAAAGGATACAACAAATGTGATTAAAACATAGGAATATTCAGAGAGAGAGCCAAAACACCATAATATCAAAAAAGAAAACGATTTATGATATATATATATAGTTGACATTACAAAATTTGGTATTTGATTAGAAAATCGGGAGCACCAAAAGTCATTTTTCAGACACAGAGTAAACATTAGCACGCAGATTCCCTCCATCACCTCTTGGAGGCGCTCCTGGGTTGGTGACAATATATTTTCATGGGATTGTAGGAATAGGGTGAACAACCACATATCATTCCTCACCAGCCTGACATGAAGGAGGGTTATAGCTTCTTTGACAGCTTCATTCTGAGTCGTGGTCATGATGCAAATAGCATCTCCAACAAGACCAGTCTATGGAAAATTGTTGAGCCTTGTGATAGCTATGTTCACTATGTGTAGAAATTCAGGCCTAACCAGGCACTCTACTACCCTCATTCCCTAGTCTTGCCATCTAGAGGTGTGAATGATAGTGTAAATAAAGTACTCAAGGAGTGTGGAATTGTGAACATGAAATTGGCTAAAAAATGCTTCTCCCAGTATGCCACACAACACTTCCTCCTCTATCTCACTCTAGACAACAAAGATTTTTCTCAGCTAGTTTGATAGCATTCTGAAGAGAGGACTGCATTTGACTTCCTCAATTATGATGAATTCATTCATAAACACACCATCACTTTGTGCACTCACCATTTTTGAATGCTTTGGGTTGATGAAGTATGGCAATGTTCATTGAATTTATAAAAAAATGGCGATGTATCCAAGTTGGCTCTCATAAAGAATTAATGAATAACAAGATGGTGATGTAGATGGAATTAACTGTTGATGTGACCTAAATCCATTCATTTTTTCCACTCTATCTTTGGGTTGGAAAATTTACATGTGCGATTCAATTACATACCTGAAATAGTCATTTAATATATAGTTTGTCAAGCATGTTAACTGCATAAGGACTGACAACCATGGGAAAAGAATTAAAACAAGAAATGTTCGATGATTGCCTAAGCTCATATCATTAGCAATGTAATCATTTTTGGCCATTAATACTTCTCATCTATTGGTTTTCAAGATAGGCAATTAAGCGGCAAAAAAACGTTGCTATATTTAGCAACTGTTTAGTAACCACCCAAGGAAGGAAGGGATTCCTATATCTTTATAGAAAGTGACTCTTGGAGGGCATGATTTCTCTTGGGGGAACTTTGTTGTAATAGAGGGAAGGAACGACTTTATTTCTATTTTTAATTAACTCATGTTGCAATAACTCACAATCTGTGAATTGTGGGTCTTGAATATGATGTTGATCATACCACTTTGTGTGTTGTGTGCGTATAAATTAGAGCACATTTTTTGTGAAAGATGATCTCTGCTACATTTAGTTCATTTATTGCAACCATGAATCTTACTTGTCTCTATTTTAATGATCATTAATCGTTCTAGTTTGTGTGCTAGTTGGTTCATGATTTTCTTGAACTTCACTCACATTGGCTCCATTTTTATGAGCCAGTGTTTGTTTCCTTTATTGCTTTCTAGTCAAAAGCATACCAATTATCAATCAAATCATATGAGGGAGCTATACCTCTAAAATTTGGATGAAAGTCACAAATGCAATTATGACATTTCCAAAGTTGTTAGCAGTTTGGTCCCAGTGCTCCGTGGGAAATAGAGTTAATGTTTGAATTATAAGTTAAAAGACCAATCCATTTTCTAACAATTAGATTAGAAGAAACTCAAAATTATGAGAGCATCAAGGGAACCACCCTCTCTAGAGGTTGATCTCCATCATCTGAGCATGTGCACTTAGGGAGATCATCCCATGTTTCATGAGGTGGTTGGATAATTTTATTAGCTCAGCAAGGGTGCACAATTCCATGACAACAATACCAAATCATCCAAACAAAAACTCCCCTCATTCATCATCAAAAATCATATAAAACTATAAAAATAATCATTTCACAACCTAAGCCACCACATCTTAGGTGCCTCCTAATATTTCATAACCTACACAAGCACCCAAATGATCACATATAATCCCAATCATTCATATCAACCTTCCATTTCACAAATTCCATCACTTACCATTTCAAAACAATATTCCACATTCAACATACCCAAAGCTTACAACATCCCACATTCTTCACAAACTATCACATCTAACATATCTACAAATACAAGCATCCCCCAACAATAAATCATTACACAACAACAATCTCAATCCATTCCATTTACTATACCTACATAAAAACATGTCACTCAAACTCAAAACTATCCATATAACATCCCTCAAAACACACCTCAACAAAAATTCATTCCACAACCACAAGCCATTCCATAACAACAATTCATCCCATAAAATCAAAACACCTCATACAAACCATACAACACTACTAAAAAATAAAACATAGCTCCACAAAAAAGCATTCCCCAACACCAAACCTTTCCATAAAACTCATATAACATCCCTCAAAACATCCCACAAAACCAAAATTTGTCATATAATTCTTCATCCATTCCTCAACATCAAATGTACACTCCATCTAACCAACCCTCAAACAACCCAAATGATGAATTGGCATTACAAATTTAAAGATTACACCAAAATATTACGAAAATGCAACTAGGAAAAATGAAGAAAATCTATAATCTTGAAGACATTTGTCTATATCCATTTGATAGAAACATAGCTATGATACCCTTCCATCACAACTTTGAAATGCCAAAATTTGACAAATACAAGGGAAGAAGTGATCCATGAGAACATATACAAAATTTTTACATAGCATGTCTAGAGGTTGCATATAATGACACCTAATGCACCTCTTACTTCGAAGTTTAGGAGGACAAGCAATATAATGGTTCTCCCATTTACCACATGGTATCAAAAAAATCCACAAACTTGTTAAAAAATTTATCGATCTTTTCTCCCATAACATAGAATATGAAGTTACCATGACCAGTTTATGTAGCACAAAAAAAGTAAGGGAGAAACATTTGCTTCATTCCTATAATTTTGGAGACACAAGGCTAGCAAATGCAAACACCTATTCCTGAAAAATAACTCATGAATATCTTTTTCCAAACTCTTAACACTGAAATTGGATTTCACTTAACTGTACAATGTGCCAACACCTTAGATGAAATCATAGAAAAATGGATCACCATTGAGAAATCTCTAATTACACTAAGGGACATATCAAAATCTATAAGGACAAAAAAGATCATACATCAAACTCTAATGACAAACCTCGCCTATGGGAAAAGAACAAAAATATTACCAATGATGTTATCATGGATGCAAATTTTATACAAAATATACAAACCCCACAAAGCAATCGACAAAACAATCAAAATATGAATCTTCTAGAGGAACCACTAAGACCCAACAACACCAGTAGACGTAAGTACACTCCCTTAAGGGAGCCAATCAAGATGGTATTCAGCAAGTTAATTCAAACCAATCTTATCAAGCTTCTAGATCTTAAAAACTATGATGAAATCCAATTTAAACCCTCATGGTATAATGATAATGATTATTGTGAATACCATAGGAAAAAGGGTCACAAAACACCAAATTGCATGAGACGCAAGAATCTTTTACAAGACCTCATTGATCAAGGAGAAGTCAACATTGAACAATGTTCTAGAACTTTTAGAAATAATGATCTAGGAATTTATGAGGATCCAATCCCAAACCATGGTAAAGGAAATGACTTAGGTAAAACAAAGTGTAAGGAAGCTAAGGTAGCATAACAACTTCCTACACTAATCTTGAGAGGAGGATAATGCAAAAAATTTACAAATCTTTAACAGTTACAAAAACTTAAACAAAAATGAACATAATTATCATGCATATCACAACATAGTGATTAACATGGCTAAAACCCTTTTGGGAGAAAAACCCCACACTCCAAAAGGCACCCAATAGATTATCCAAAAATCACGAAGATTATAATTTACTTACAGAGAAAGATTCTCATAGCAGTATCACCAACTAGAGATCCAGAGGCAACACAATCACTATCAGACTCTCAAAATACATCACAATACCCAACTATAATACAATACCCTCATAAAATAGGGTTGCCTTCTAGGGAAAGTCAAGCCATCAAAATATCGACCGTCAAATTTGAAACCTAATGATGAAAAATATAGATTTACAATAATAAAATATACATAAGATGTGGATTTTGGGGGAACTACCCCTCAACCCCTACTAGGGTGGACAACCCTTGGACCCCCCGCTAGGGGGGATGAGAACCCCTAGACCCTTGTAGGCGGGTAACCCTCTGCACCCCTCACATTAACGTATCAACAATACTTTATGTATTTGTAAGGTTAAGACACATTTTCCCAACACAAAAGACTATAACAAAGTCAACCACTCATATGGTAACATAGTAGGATATATCCAAGAATATAATAATATCATTGTCATTGCCACTATACCTAGTAGGAGTCTTGAGTGTGGAGTCACTACACGATGAGGGAAAGTAACCATTCAAGGAGCTCTAACCCAATATAAAATCTTATCTAGGTTGCTACTAAATGAGTATAATCTTATAGATCATCTTAAGAAAACTCCAACTCAAATATCCATATTAGGACTTCTTAGTATCTCTCTAGTGCATAAAAAATCTTAGAAAAGGCACTCCTAGAATCATTCATTCCTACTAACATAGATAGTGAGTAATTCTAGGCCATGGTAGGACATATCATATCAACACATCACCTTGTATTCACTATAAAGGATCTTCCTTTCACAATATAACATAACCAAGCTCTATATCTAGAAGTCTTCATCCAAAAAAACAAAATCAAAAGAATCTTGATAGATGGTGGAGTAGGCTTGAAAATTTGTACCTTGAAACTTGAAAAATAATTGGGATGCTTTGATGGAGTTATTGAGAAACAAAATAGCATCACCATTAGAGCATATGATGACAATGAGTGTGAATCAATAGGGACAATCGAACTTCATAGCTAGGTTGGTCCCGCTATTAGTGAGATGACATGTCAAGTCTTAGACCTTGATTTACCATACAACATCCTCCTAGGACACCCATGGGTACATTCCATGTAAACCATCCATTCAACCTATCTTCAATGCATTAAATTCCCTTACAATGAAATCTAATTCACCATTTATGGGGACCCTCATCCTTTCCATTATTGTAACTTAGAAGAAAAATATCAAAAACTACTCCACGTGCCTAACAATGATATCGCCTCACATTCATTTCCCTATATTGATCCATCCAATTTAGCCTCATCATCCATCATTCATAAACCCCTTTCAGATATCAAGGTCCAAGTACAAGACATGGATTGTGGAAATTATGATCTTAAAAGGTCATTTTATGTAGGAAAAATTTTGTCTTCTCCTAAGAAATAAAAAACCACAACACAGACAAAACCTCTTCTACTATCAAATTTGATACCATAGTTTTCTCCAAGTGGGGAGAGCTAAAAAAAGAGGTTATAGAGGATGACATCTCCAAGTGGTTATATTGAGATGAGGAAGAACAAGCAACTCTACCAATCGATCATAATAGTAAAGGTTTCCAAATCATTAAGAACATCTAGGATTCATAGGCCATGGTGGCCTTCATCTACATCAAAAAGCAATAAGAGAACCCATTGTTTTAGAAAAATGATAGAAATATTAAGGGCTTGGATATGGTTCATTAGATAATGTTACTCCTAACATCAAGAGTACCCCTAGTGAGGTACTTGGAGTTTCTCCCACAGTTAATACTTCTAACGATGATACCATCAAGGACTCTTCCATGTACATCACATAACTATTTAAGAACACATCCATCAATGCCATTACAATCATATCCTTTACATCACCTTCATAAGCTAATGGGCGTCAACTTGTTTATCCCCAACTCATTGATTGGGACCAACAACAAGAACCAATTTTAGACATATCCAAAAATGATGATGCTATTGTTGAGTTTATGGGACTTAGAGATGGCATACCTCTTAGAGATCAAAAATTAGGATTTTACATAGACATTGATGTGAAAGAATACTATGGGGGGGAATTTAGATCCTTTAGTCGTAAAAGAGAAAATATAAAAATTAAAAATAGATCACTTAGTGAAAACCACAATATGGTGCTTTTGAATCATGAAAAAGTCAAAATAAAGGATTTATCCAAGGGTGAAAACCTCTTTAAGGTGCACAAGGATGAAGGATTCGACCTCTCTAGTATCTCAAAGCATAAAGAGAAATCAACAATACTAGTATAAGATTGAGAGAAAATCAATGTTGGAACCATCAACATCTCCTAAGATCACATTCTATGCATCATCTTTAGATCTTGAAGAGAAACATGATTTTACATCATTCCTAGAGGCATAGAAAAATAAATTTTCTTGGTCCTATGTCAACATGCCTGGATTAGACATAACATTAGTGGTCCATCATTTGATGTTATATCCAAAGAAAAAACCTGTTAAACAAAAGCTACATAAGATGTATCCACAAATTGCACTACTGGTCAAAGTTAAGCTACATAAAAATTTAGACATTGGCTTCAGAAGACCAATTGATTATCCAAAATATATGTCTAATCTAGTACTTGTTTCCAAGCCTATTGGAGACATACTCATATGCATAAATTTTAGAGATCTCAATAAAGCTTTTCCTAAGGATGAATTTCCATTGCCTAACATAGACATCATAATGGATTTGACAACATACCATGAGACACTTTCCCTCATGGATGGTTTTTTAAGATACAACCAAATCTATGTAGCACAAGATGACCAACCTAATACAAATTTTGCTTGCCCTTGGGGTACATATTATTAGAATTTCATGCCATTTGGTCTTAAGAATGTAGGTGCAACATATCAATGAGCTATGATAATAATCTAAAATGTGGGGAAAGGGAGCCCTTTTGGTTTTTTTTGCCTTAGGGTTTGAAACCTTTCCCAAATTTCATTAAAAAAGGGGTTATGAGTGGGGAGATGTGATCAATTGAAAATTCAAGGATGAAATGAGGGTTTGATGGATTTGGAATTTGGACAAGGTTTGAGATTGACTTACCACTTGATAGGTGAGTCAACCAACCCTTAACCAAATCTAGAAATGTCCTAATGATGAAATACAATGATCTAACTAGGATAATGATGCAATTTGTTGTTATGATGCAAATACAAAAAGTACAAAAGTTCACAAACAAATTTGAACAACAAAAATGAGCAGAGCAGGACACTATGCACATTTGGTTAAAATTTGGGGTAGAAAATGGAGGACATAAACGCCCAGGGCATGAATTTCCTTGTATGCTTTTTCGAATCTATTTTTCAGGGTCCTCTAATGTCGGATTTGAGCTTCAAAATTCTATCAAATTTGTTGGAACACTTTTCTATATTTTTATAATTGAGTTTTTGTGACTTGACAAGGGGTATGATAAAAAATTCAATAATGAATAGTTTGTCTTCAACACCTCTTCAATCTTCTTCAACTTGAAATCTACACATTCACAAAGAGAAGAAATGTTGGGCCTTTTTAGGGGCTTTCCTTAGTCAAACCCCATGTAAGTGTTTCCACTTCCACAATGGCAATGCCAATGATAAATGGATAATGAATATGAAGGAATAATGAAATCACAAAGTGTTGCAACTCACCACCCTTTAATGGATTCCTTGAAGGACTAAAGTCATGCAAATCACTTCAAGGTCTTATATCTTGCTTTGCTTGATTGCTTAAATGCTTGAATGCTTTGGAGACCTACAAAAGTGTTAGCCTTCACAAAACAATGACAATATGGACATACATAAAATCACATAGAATTAAACATGATGTTAGGATCTTGAATTGCTACAAAAAAGCTCTAAAAATGTTGCTCTTTACTTGCTCAATAGTGTTGCAAGGTGTGTGCCCTTGGTATCCTTGTGTTGTGCAGAATAGTGCTCAGGTTCATGACATGGCTTAATCACCTCTTGTGGATTCATTAACTCTAGTGATTGTATCAGACATTAATAGGTCGATCTGTTGGTGCAATGGCAATCATCTATGCAATAATTGGTATGAGAGCTTGGGTCATGGGTTCAAACCCCTCTCTTGTGTTGGGGGGATTATTGCAAGGTGTGCACCCTTGGTCTCCTTATATTGTGCAACGTAGTGCTCAAGTTTGTGACATGGCTTAACCACCTCTCATGGATTCATTAACTTTGGTGGTTGTATCAGACGTTAATAGGTCAATATTTTGGTGCAATGACAATCGTTTGCACAAAAAATAGTGCTCTTGCAATAATTTCTCCAATGATTTCCGAGATAACTCTTGTTAGATTTGAAATGATGCAATAACTAGGTATTTATTCAATTTATCAAACATTAAATCCTGATAGCCAACTTTAGACAATTGACTTGTAAATATTAAATTGCCGACATCGACATATTTGAATTTAGAGCCAAAATAGGGGACACTCATGCTTAGGGCATGAGTTTCCTTGTCCTATTTTTCAAGATTTAGTTGTTGGGGGCAAGGTCTTAGATGCAAATGATTCTCGCTTGCAATTCGTCAAAAATTACCAAAAATAGGCCATAGAATGCATAATTTAGGAAATTAAATACTTAATTAGGTCCAATAATTTAAGGGGGGACCAAACATAAGGTGAAATTGTCATGAGTGACAATTTACAATAGTACATAATCTTTCATGACATGTTCCATAAAATTATGGAAGACTATGTAGATGATCTCCTAGAAAAATCAATCACAAGGAAATTTAGATGTTCTAGCACATATATTTAACAAACTAGAGAAGTATTAAGTGAGGCTTAACCAAAAGAAATGCATATTTAGTTTCACTTTAGTAAATCTATTGGGATACATCATGTCTCATAGAGGTATTGAAGTGGACCCCACAAAGGTTAAAGCTATTATTAATATCCCTCCTCCAAAACTCTAAAATAACTTTATAATCTTCAAGGGAAGCTCCAATCCATCAGACAGTTCATAACACAACTAGCAGATAAGTGTTACTCATTCTCTCATATCCTACACAAGGATGTCACATTCAAATGGGATGAGAAATGTTAGTGAGCTTTCCAACAACTTAATAATTACCTAGCATCACCTTCAATATTGATACCTCTAGTTCCAGATAGACCATTGATATTCTACATTTCAACTACATCAACAACATTAGGTGCTCTCTTTACACAAGATGACGACTTTGGGAAAGAGAGAGTGGTCTATTACATTAATCGAACATTAGTAGGCTATGAGCTTAATTACACTCCCATTAAGTGATCATGTCTAGCACTCATCTTTGCTTCACAAAAGCTTCAACACTATATGCTCAACCACCAAATTAAGCTTATCTCTAAGGTAGATTCATTGAATTAGCTATTATCCAAAGCAACACTTACTGGCCGCATGGGTCATGATACTTAGTAAGTTCGACATAGAGTATGTAGACATGAAAGCAATAAAAGGACAAGTCATAATGAATTAGTTAGATGAAGCACAATTATATGATGGTAATCCTCTAGTATTTTATTTTCTAATTGAAATAGTCTTCACTACTCCCTCTAATCAGTGGAAACTATACTTTTATGGTTCACATACATATCATGGTTTAGGGGTATAAGTCCTATTTAACACACCTCAAGGTGATCGTATCCTAAAATCATATTAAGGTTAGCATTTCCATGTACAAACAACATTTTCAAGTATGAAATAATTATCACATGAATGAAAATGGCTATACAATAGCAAATCAAAGAGTTGCAGGTCTATGGTGTTTCACAACTAGTGGTTAGACAAGTCAATGATGAGTACCAAACAAAGGATGACAAATTGCTCCTATACAAGAGAATGGTTGATAGCTTCAAATAGTATTTTACTATTAACTCATTTGAGAAAATACCTAGAGTGAACAACAAGGTTTTAGATGCTATGAAAGCTATTGGTTCTCTCCTATACATGCCTCATAATAGTCAGAAGGATGAGTTTCTCGTTGAGAAATTATTGGTACCAACATTCAATGTCCCTGAATCCAAATTTGTGTGCAAAATTGTTGGTCGTAATTCCCCATGGTAGCACAACATTTAAACATACCTAAAAAATGGTATCATACCACCAACCTTACCATGAACCTAAAGAAAACCTTTATACGCCAATAATCTCACTTCACTTTTCAAGTGGTGACACCCTTTATTGAAAGAGTCTTGATAATATGTCTTAACTCGGAAGAGGCAATGATTAACCTATGTGTGGTACACAAAGGTGTTTAACGATCACATTCTAGTGGCCCTACATTCACCTACCATGGATCAAGAGGTACACTGATTTGCTAATAAGTGTTTATAGTGTTAGCAACATGACGATCTTATTCATGCACCAACCCAAGAGTTGCAACCTATTACTACACCATGACCCTTTTCATTATGAGGACTTGAAATCATAGGAAAGATCTCTCCCCATCATCCAATGGTCATAAATTCATTATTACCACCATTGAGTATTTTACAAAGTGGATAAAAGCTATCCCCTCACCCACATCACCAACAAATAAATAATAAAGTTCATCCCAAACTATCTATTATTTTAGTATTTCCCCACGCCATCATCACAGATAACATCACACCCTTAAAAAATGAGGATTTATAAAATATTTTCTCCTAATTTCCAATATTGATTTTCCATGCCATATTACCCCTAGGGAAATGGTCAAGCTAAGTGTTTAACAAAACTATCCTAAAAATTCTCAAGAAGATAGTTAATAATGTTGACTGTGACTGACACCTCCAACTTAACCCAAACTTATGGGATTATCATACTAGTATTTGAATGCCTATTGGTGCTACACCATATTCCCATGGCACTGAGGTGATCTTGCCTATCAAGGTTAAACTTCCTTCTTTGAGGGTATTGTTACAACATCTTGTTGATAATGAAGAGTTTAGAGTATCCAAATTACATGAGCTAGAATTGCTAGATGAAATATGTCTCAATGCACTTAATCATCTATAAGATTACTAAATCATCTTTGTCATAGTTATAACAAGGATATCAAGAACTAAAAAATTCCAATAAGGTGATCTAACCCTCAAGGAGAATCAAAAAAATTGGCTAGATCAAGACAAGGGAAATTTGAACCAAATTAGTTGGGGCCATTTGTATTCATAGCAAGGTATGGCTCAAGAGATTATCAACTAGCTATGCCTGAAGATGAGCCCATACAAGAGCCCATCAACAACAGCCACCTCAAGCAGTTCCACACTAACCCATCGAGGTATCCCAATGTTCAAAATCAAAATTAAAAAAAAAAGAAAAAGAAAAATAAATAAATAT